>VYYJ01000323.1:0-68747 GCA_021029165.1 Cyphoderus albinus | reverse complement strand
CTGTGTAACTTATGTATGTAAAAGGACGTACATTTTAGACCTTTTCCTGGCAAAGTAGGTAAAATCGATTTGCATGATATAATTCTGGTAGAAATATTACGAAATTAAAAATTGATGAATATAATTATAGAATACTTTGCACTCCGTGAACCTTGCATGGGCGCAGGAAAAAGTTTAAATCTATATGACCATAAATAAAAACGTTTTACTGCTCACTTAATTAAATGGTCCTAAATAAAAATTGATAAGGTAATTGGTAATTTTTTTCCAGAAAGAATTTACCATTATCATAAAAATATATATCGAAACCTTCAATAATAATTTTTAAAAAGTTTACTCCAGTAAAGAGGCAACGTGATAGAGATTTCACCCGTAATTTCCAACAAACAATGAAAGATATAAAATTTCATTTACTAGGGCAAAATGTTGTAATTCGTAACCTACTTTGTTTTTTTTAATGCAAGCCTCTGCGGCTCCGATCACTGTGATTTTAAAAGTCACGCTTTATTCTTTTATGATTTGTTATTATCTTGTTGCTGCAACTTTGCAACTACAGCAGACAGGTAATAAAAACAAAAGCAAAAAATTCTTTGAGCATTGAGTGAAAAAATAAGATTTGAACTAAAGCATCTAAGTACCTAATCTACGTAAACATCGTGATGCAAAACTGGTTATTTCTGTCAGAAGATTAAATGCCAGGTTAATTTTTCAAAAAATAAAAATAGTCCCATTTTCAGGATTGCATGCATGTTAACAGTTATCTTTCCCTGAGCTAAAGATGGAGACGGAGCGCAGCGCAAGGTATAAAAAGTGTTACATCACAGATTGCAATGTTACCACGTTGTGTTAATTCCCATTTGTGTTCTTCAAAATTTAATAATAATTTAATGCATGCTGAGCAGGACAGTAATTTAATAGGTGCATTGTACTATATAGCTAATAATAATAATATTAGAGTAATTGTAATTTTTGTACTAAAAGTTGAATTGTATATTAATTTTGGTTGCTGCTAAAATTAGTTGTTGTTGCATGCTTGAGCACTTGCACTGGTTACATTTTGGTCCACAGATTCAGTTTCTTATGATGAGTCTCTCCCTCTCCCAGAGGCATTAACAGACGACCGTATCAACATCACTGATCTGAACCCTCTCTTAGATTCTGTTCAACTTCAACATGAAATTTGTGACACAAAAGGATGTGTTCAAGCGGGTAAGCAATGCAATTGATGTAATTCCGATGCAATGTTTTTATATGTTTGTATATGAACATTCCGCAAACATTTTCATTGTACATCATCGACATTTTACTTCCTGCCTCAACTTTCAGCTGCAACTCTCTTGTCCAACATGGATGACAGTGTGGATCCATGCGACAACTTCTACCAGTTTTCATGTGGAGGTTTCGTCCAAAACACGATAATCCCCGATGACAAAACCCAAATGACCACATTTGGCATGCTTAACGATAAGCTGGATGAGCAAGTGAGGAGGTTAGTGGAGGAGCCGATTAAGGAAGAAGAGCCAAAAGTTTTCAAACTCGTCAAAAGTTTGTACCAGTCCTGCATGAATAAGTGTAAGCTGTTAACCTTTGACATTTCTTAATATTGTTTATTCATGAACTGCATACAAAACATGACCAAATAAGAGAGTAGATTTAAAAGAAAGGGAGATTGTAAGGTGCAGACGAGAATTGGTGTTCCTAGAATAAAAGCAAGAAAAGATGTTTGCTAAACGTTTGACACACTGACTGTGTGCGACCTTTATGACGTTGTAGTGAATTACTTGCAAAATGATACTCGTGGTGGTACATCTCGTATCAATATCAGGAAGTGATTTTGCTTGTGCCATTTTCATTTACTGTGTAACTTCGCTCAACCGCAAGTTTTGTTAAACAGATCGATGCAAAACATTTTTTAAACAGAACAAAGTTTTTTTTAAATTTTCATTTCAACAAAAACGTGCGTTGCAGACAAGAGTAGAAATGCCTAGGAAAAGGAAACAAAAAGCAAAACAAAGATTGATGACTGTTTGACAGAAAGATGAGGTATTTTCATTTTCGTTGTTGCGAGAAAAGTGATGACATGAAAAATGTTTAACAAAAGTAGCAGGATTCTCAACTGACAACAAAAAAGAATTCACACCATCAGCCTCAATTCTGACATTACGAGAACTTTTTTCAAGACAATGCCAATTCCATTATGATAAGCTTGCTAATTTAGATTTGCGGATAAGAAGAAGCAAAGATGGACTGAGTCATTTTGTGAAGCGGTTTCGTTTTCGTATTTAGTTACTTCAAGTAAGTAACGACGACGAATTCAAAAGGCATGACCAATGCAATGAATGAATATTACGTAAGGGAAAAGTTTGCAGGCAAGCCGACTACGTGGCAAATAATTTATTTAGCTTCTTTAGCATTCATTTAAGTGCTAACCAAAAATTAATTAGGTAAAACAACAAACACTTACTGAATCTTTCTGCGCACGAATATAAAATTGTCAAGAAAATGTTGCAGCAATTTTTATGAAAGACGCTTCGCCCTGTTGCATATTGCTTTGTACAATTTATGCGATTATAGACAAGCAAAGTTTGGGCCCAATGTGTCAACCACCGGATTACAAAAATCTCACGTTGTCAGATCATAAGCACAACAAATGAATATTTTGTAAGCAATCAGGGCACACTGAGAGAATTACATTATTATTATCTTTCGACAAACTCGTGATAATTCTAGCAAGGGGACAAAATTAATTTACTAACATTAGACTGTGTCAAATTATGATTATAGCATATAATTTAGAGGTAATTGTTATTTACACAATCATTCTAAAACAAATATTGAACCACCGAAGGTTGCAAACTACGTTGAATTAAACTGTATTGTAATTTTAATGATATTGAAATTTGCCTTAAACCAATCAGGAAAATGCGGTTACAGTTACAATAATAAAAAATATTTTGTAATTTCTAGCGCTGATTGAGAGTCGCGGTTTAGAGGTAAAGCTTTATTTTTATATATATTTTTAAATTAGTTATGAAAACCATAAGGATAATTTCTTTTAATTAAATGAATATTCTTATTTTAATGTTTAGCCTATGCATGAAGTAATAAATATGTTGGGTGGGTGGCCCGTGGTCGATGGCGACAGTTGGGATGCGGCTAAATTCACATGGATCAACTCAGTCTACAGATTCCGTGAACATGGCTACTCCGTCGACTACTTCATTGACTTTTCAGTGACCACAGATGTGAAAAATTCAACCTACAGAGTAATCGATGTGAGTAAATTTGCAATTTATGATGTAAAAAGCAATAAAAATAAGATGCATGAAGGTTACACTGGAGGACAATGTAAAAATCTCAAGTTGCCCCTTCACGCTTCATAAACTTTATCAGCTCATTTTCTATTGTGGGTAGGTAGGATATAAAAGAAAAGAAATAAAATCTCGGAAAATGTCAATGTCCAATCGAAAAGAGAAGAAAGAGGAGCATAAAAAATGTTATCAAAACAATGTTTCGTCGAGGTCGTTCGTCGTCGTAGTTTAGGTTAACGTTTAGACAGTGGTGGCACCAGGAAAGATTGCCAAGCTCAGTGAATCGTAAAATCGTAGTAGTAGAATGAAAATCACAGCTACTAAACTATTCCGGCACTGCAACTTTTAATGGTATGCAAATGAGTAATAATAAACCAAGTGCGTAGTCAGGAAATCACCTTGATATCCCGTTACTAATGAAGCTAAAAACCCGATGCAATCAAGTCAAACTCAACACGGGTTTTTTGCGTTCTTTGCAATAAACAGCTTAGGATGATGAGACGGAAAATTGTTACATCAAGATAAGCCCGTCGTAAGATTTCAAATGAAAATACAAAGATGCCAACAAAACAAAATGTTTTCTTCTGCAAATTCTACCACGAAAATTTATTTGCTCGGCCTCGTATCATATTAATTGATCAGAGTAAAGTATGGAGAGTGTGTGGAATTTTAATAAGATTTTTAATGATGTTATCATTTATTATGATGATGGTAATGATAAGGTCGACCAACCGGCACTCGGGCTCAGTCGGGAATATTTAACGAAAGGACTTGACGAACCAGAGGTCAAGGCATATCGGAAGTATCAAGTAAGGCGACAATATAAATGATAATTAGTCTTGTTGGCGTTGTTGTTCGCTTTAATTAAACAACAATGTTTATTTATATTACACCGTAGAAATAATTATTCATGTAATTAATTTAGGTTGCACTCGCAACTCTGTTGGGAGCTGACCCGGAACGCGCCCAGCAGGAAATGTTGGACGCATTGGAATTCGAGAGGAAGCTGGCAAACGTAAATAACTATATAATAAGTTGGAAAATGAATTAATTACGGTTAAATGAAGGCGTGCAGTAGAGTGGACTGCGTTGAAGAATGGCTAATTAATTATTGACTAATGTGTCAATTATTTTCAGTTTTCTCTTCCCCGTGAGGAGCGTCGTAATGTGACCAAGTTGTACAATCCGATGACCATCCGAGAACTGCAGGAAAGGTGGCAAAGCATACCGTGGCTCGAGTATATTAAAAAACTTCTCCCACCTTCGGTAAGCAAGCGAAGTCTAGGAAGAAAACCTAATTTATTGCCATATTGTGCTTGAGTGAGCCACTTGTCTTTGTAGCGGGCATGCACACAGGTTACTTATTATGTAATGAATGATGCCCTTATCTCTCTCTTTACTTTTACTTCAGGTCGAGATTGGCGAGAACGAAATTGTGATTGTCACTGTACCTGAGTATTTGACAAAGTTCCAAAAACTCATCCAAGAGACAGACAAAAGGTAATTTAATGGATGCATACACAAAGTGTGCCACACTTTCACATTTTGACTTGACTAATTACAATTTGATCCAGCAGAGATCTAAGATTCAACCTTGACAAAAAAGTCGTTATTTTCAATAAAGTTGCTTGTTTGCCTATGCCACTATCCTCCACGAAACGAAAATGTGGACAACTCTCTTAGGTGTTCCTTGACAAGGAATCCTTGTTCGTTCGTGGAAAAAAGTTTTCCATGTTTGGCCAACAAAATGAAGAGTTGATAACTTTTTCCTGTATTGTACAGAACTCAGGCAAATTACGTGATGTGGAGAGCCGCCGCAGCTTCAGTTTCTTACATGAGCGAGCAGGTTCGGAAGCTGCAGTTGGACTATACAACGGCTTTAACCGGGAAGGGGGAACGTGAGCCAAGATGGAAGGAGTGTACCGCTATCACAAGTGCAAGGTTGGGAGGAACTTTTACTCTATTTGATCATAGAACAACTTTCGATGATGGTGATGGTGATCAGGCTGTAAATCTTGTATCGAGTAGAAGTGGATGGGCTATGGAGAAGTTGTATGGCACACGTTATCTTGTTATCACAGCTTATTATTAATTAAATTATGGCTCCATAAACATTTTCGCTTCTGCTTTTCCTATGTATATTTATTTTGTAGATTAATTTCTATTAAGATATCAGATATCAGCAAAAAGCAGAGTAGAGCATAAACCAGATTTATTTTTCAATCGAGATAAAGGATAAGAGGAAAATTAACTGAATTTCTTTCTCGCTCATTTTTGCATAGTTTGGCAAACGCTGTCGGTGCTCTGTACGTGAGACGCTACTTCAAGGAGGTAAGTCCATTGCTTTACTTTGATATCGTTTACGAGAAGAAGCGTAGACTTTAAATATGTCTAATATTAATTCTCTCTGTCTCCTAACTGAAGGAGTCCAGAAAAAATGCGATGGAGATGGTGAGCGATATTAAGGCTTCCTTCCTCGACATTCTTAAAGAGATCGACTGGATGGACTCCACTACGAAGTAATGATAAAGAATGCTCAATCCAAAAATGCCGATGTCACAAAAGTATCTAATCTAATGCCTGCTCATTATTAATTTATAAATAAACAGGGACAGAGCCAGGGACAAGGCAAACACAATGCAGAGTCACATCGGTTATCCCGTCGAGCTGCTGAATAATACGAAGCTGGTGGAGCTTTATAGTGGGGTAAGTTGAGAATTCAAGATAAGACGACATTTCTTTAGTCTAGCGGAGAAAGTTCTTTCTTTAGTTTAGCCATGAGACATGGATCATTAATATGAATGAGCGACAAAGATATTGTGTTGTGAGCAACATTAGCAATATAAATGTATCCATTCAATTTCTGCTTCATTATCATTATAAAGTTGGAGATGAACAACAGAGACTATTTGATGAATGTTCTCAATCTCACCAAATTTGGCACTGAGTACGCGTACAAGAAGCTGCGAGAACCAGTTAACAAAACAGATTGGATTTCACACGGAAGACCAGCCGTTGTTAATGCTTTTTACGCTCCACTTGAAAACTCTATTCGTAAGTCGTGTCTCATGTCTCATCGTATAATTTTCTCATTATTAAAATTTAATTGCATCATTTTTGCAACTGTTTCATTTTACAGAGTTCCCAGCTGGAATTCTCCAAGGAATCTTTTACGATAATGACAGGCCGCGATACATGAATTATGGCGCTATTGGATGGGTGAGTCGCGGCACTGTGTCCGTTTAACTGGCAATTGCTACATGCTCCACTGAGTCATGATTATTTTGAATAACAATAAAATTAAACTTACAGGTCATCGGTCACGAAATTTCGCACGGATTTGATGATCAGGTAAGACGTAATTGACACAGCAATTTTACCTGCTTAATCACTTCATTCCAGTTTTTAGGTTAATTGTAAATAATACGGTCACACTTTTACCGTGTCACAGGGTCGTCAATTTGACTCGGAAGGAAACTTGTATGACTGGTGGGAGCCCACAACAAAAGAGGCGTATTTGAGGAGGACACAGTGCGTCATTTGGCAATACGGGAATTACACTGCTTCCGAAGTTGGCATTAATGTAAGTTATTTAAATGTTTTGTGTAAAAATTGAGAATTATTTGATATTTACTTTCCATTCACGCGAAGATATTCTTCTGATTGTTTGATTTGTATGACACAGCTAAACGGAATCAATACCCAAGGAGAGAACATAGCAGACAACGGAGGAATCAAGGAAGCTTACAGGTTAGTATTTAATAAGTATAATATTTAATACTACATACAAAAAATCGTAGAAAACTTACCAAGGTTTATTACACCTTACACTTATTACAGAGCTTACCAAGGTTGGGTTAAGAGAAACAAGCCGGAGCCGGTAAGATAAAAATGATGGGATAAGATGGAAGTGGATTAATTATTAATCGGGGAAAAGTTATTTATAATGATAACGGTAATGGTAAATTCTACAGAGACTACCAGGGCTGAAGGATTATTCGCCAAACCAACTTTTTTGGCTTAGTGCAGCGAACGTGTGGTGCAATAAATACAGGAAAGAATCTCTCAAGCTGAGGATTCTCACTGGAGTCCATTCTCCAGGGTAAATTTTGATATAATGGCATACCGTTGACCGTGCTCTTATATCAGTATTCAGTAAATTATATTTATTTTATAATTTTATTTTACAGAGAATTCCGTGTACGTGGACCTTTCTCCAATATGGACACATTCGCCAAAGATTTCAACTGTCCACAAAAGTCGAGCATGCATCCCGAGCACAAATGTTCCGTATGGTAGGCGAGAATTTAGAAAAGTTAGAACAGTATTTTTCTAATAAGAAGAAAAAAGTCCCTTTAAAAAAAAGTTGAGGTTTTTAATGGTTTTAGGGGAGCTTAAATTAAATTAATTGAGCAACCAATTTTTATGAGCAGAGTTATTATTATTATTGTTATTATTATTATATTTTAGTGGTATTTTAAGTTTTCTCTTCGATTTGAGTCAGAGTCGAGTCAGGCATAGGCGTAGGTTGGGTGATGATTTTAACTAACTGAAAGTCTAGTTTGCATAAATGATTTTATACTATCTCCAATCTGAGTTGCCCTCGCCCATTTCAAGGTTTAGAAAGACGTCAGTTTTAGTTACGTTTTATGATTTTATGACACCACGGAACGATCTTTCTGGTATTTATTTAAAGCGTGAAAATTTTCCACTCAGATAATTCAGCAGCATCTCTAAGCCAAGCTATTCTAAGAAAGTTACAGGATTGTTATTGACGAAATTTTTACCTCCCAGTGCGAATGTTCCTATAAAACCCGCGTACTCCGCACGTACAAAATAATTCATGTTTTTGTGTTTATATGGAAGACCGGTCGTACTTGCATCTCGTAGCAGTAGATTAAATTAACGATGATAAATGAGTCCATTCGCAATGAATATTTCTACTGTCATAAAGTTTTAAAGTGTCACCCTCAGAACATTTTCTCTTTTCTAATTAAAGAATCAAATTGAAAAAATAGCTTGATTAAGGAAATTTTATCGTAGCAATAAAAAGTTAGGATTTCAAGGATCTTCCTAAAGATCTATCTTCTCAAAAGATTTTTAATATTTGGAATGGTACGCATTGGATGTAATGTCATGAGTTAGTGTGAACTAATTAATTATTATACAATGATAACAGTTGCATTACATGGATGAAGTAATTATTTATACATTATAAATGAAATAATAAATAGTTGTAGACGATTATAACATTGTAAAGATAAGGTAGCCAGCCAGCCACTATCTAAAGTAAGAATTTTAAAAAGGAAATTAATCAGTCAATATAAAACTCAGCATTAGATACTTCTTACGTATGTCACACGTGTTACGTTAATTAATTATTGTTATTGTTTCTTTGTGCAAAATATGTAATATCTATTCGTGTCAAGTGTCAATTTATCAGTGCCATGCCACGCCACGTTTACATACAAACAACAGCACGAATCATATAAAATAAACATTTTACTCCACTTAAACGAATCTGATTTTCGTCCCCAATCTCTTTTTTACTAAAATCGATCATTATTTTCGCGCTACATTTCATTGTCATGTTATTAAGTTTACGGTCATCATGCATTACGTATATAGGCAATTTGTTTTCCACTCGCATTTCAAACTACACTCTAATATTGCTCACGGAAAGGAAAATCTTAGCGATGCGAGGATAAACAATAAGATACAATTTAACTTTTAAACGGATTTTGTGTTTTGTACATTATAAATTCCTAATTCAATACTCGTCTACTCTTCTCGAGCTCTTCGATTAAAGCTACGAGTCTCTGCTTGGACCTCTTGTTACCTTGAATGGCACAATTTACTAATGAAATGAGTTGCTTCGCGGTGTACTCCTGCAAATAAGTCAAACCAATTTAATTGCCCGTGTGGATATAAAACAAGATGGTAATTTTGATTTTATCAGATAAAACCAAAAAAACAAACTTACGGAATGATGCTGCATCCATTCTTCCATCACGGTATCCGGCATGTAAAACGCTTTCACATAGCCTTCCACGTATTCTCGATCAGGTAAAGTTTTCAAAGGAATCGGAGATATATTTTCGACTTTCGACAAAAACTGCGTAAAATCTAATTGCATCAGTCCACGGCCACCATTCGAGCATTTCTTTGCGTTGCTGTATCTGAAGATTTGATTCAAAATTTTCGTGAATTTTTTACTGCACAAACTTCAAAAAGAAACTAAACAATTCAAAATAATAATAAGATAAAAATATATATTTCATTTTACCCGTCAACAAACACCCGGCTGCACAATCGAAAAATTTGTTTCCACAGAACAGAATGCACCGCTTGAGGAATGATCACACGGTCAGCGACAGTGCTGACCTTCATTGAAAATATCTGGAGCGCCTAAAGTATTTTACAAAACATGTTGGATATAACACAATATTAGGTGCACATGTTAACGAATAAGTATAGTTTTTACCCTTAACAAAACATCGACGTAAGAACTGTGTTGGCTCATCAGCTCTTTAACTTCCCAGTTGACTGTGAATGAAATGAAATTAAAATATTTAACTCGCAGCTTTCTTTGTAACTCTATGCAATATATGAGTTATGTTAAATTCTTGTATAATTAATGAACTTTTAATAAACTCCTTACCTTTATCCATTTGAGCCACAATGTTTGGAAAATCAACTGATTTGCATGACACGGCAGCGTAAATTGGTTTCCGAAATTCCATTGACACAATAACGGCCTGATCAATTAATTGTGCCACGGATTCCCAATTTGATTCCGGAATATGACACTGAATGTAAGTTTTCAGTCTGTCCAACTGCGATGCAATGTAAATAGCTGACTCAGATGCCACTATTCTTTCCGCCAGTCCAAACAGTGACCCGTCGTCCTTCAGATCAATAATCAGACCTTGCGTGCTTGGATGTCGCACCTGATTTTAGTTTAAAGTTATGTGTAACTATTTCTTTTAAAATTCATTGTTTAATTCATCTATTATTGCGGAAGTCCAGTTACCTTTCCTATAGATCCATTAGATACAGATCCATTCTCCTTTAGTATCAGATTGTCCCTTATTCTAGTTAAAGCTAAACGCAGTTGAACATTCTTTAGAGATTCGATAGACATGTCATTCTAAAAACATAAATATCTCTTAGATTTCTTTTTCGTGATTTCCAATTTTCTGTTGACTGAATCAGTTTGTTGATGCTTACTTCATCCGAAATAAAGAAGACATATATAGTGTAGAAGTAATATTCGAATAGTTGACACATGCAAACAGCCACATCGTAAGCGATTGACTTCAGTAAATGCATCATATGTAAATACCTAGAGTAAATATTCCATTGTTTTAAATAGAGATTTATCAATTATCAATAAATGCATTTATAAATTACATTTATTCCTACCTTCCGTACAGCCGTAGAATGGATAACGTTGTATTAGTAATAATAACCGGATTTTCTGTCGAATCTTCCAATTCTGCTTTGCTGTCTTCCTCTGGTGCATTTCCGTTTCCGTCGATGGCCTCGTTTTTGTCGTCCTAAATGTCATCATAAAATCCATTGTTAATGTTTACAAAATTGTTCCTGTTTACAGCGGGACAATCATGTTAGAATTTGACGTTTAAACTTACAACATAAATGTTCTCTTCTGACTCATCTTTCTGAATATCAAAAGGTGTGCCTCCGTCGCTATAAACTTCAAAAAACGATTTCTTCTTGTTTGGTGATGTCTGTTTACTCAAACTTTCCCCAGAAGATAAAAATTTAAACTCTTGAAGCTGACACGCATCGAAATCCGAACGCACGGGACAAACTTGCCATCCCTCACTCTCCAAAAAAATTCTCAGTTCGTCCAACTTAAATTCGTGATAGCGGAGAAAATATCGAAGACTCGCTTGCCGAATGCAGTCCTGCAAACTATCTGACTCGCTCTCACAAAATTCGTACCCCACTTCCTTTAAACTAAAAAATAACAATATTACACTCTGGGATACGCCCAATTTACTGATTTAATGCTATTGTAAATTGTAATTTTTACCTATGAATCACTGACAATATCTGCATAAATTCATCTACTTTAAAACCCGTAAAGTCGAATGCTAAAAGGAATGTTTTGATTTTAGTCTGAACGTCTTGCCAAATGTGGGAAGACCCGTTCTGCAACTTTTGATTGACATATTCTTGGTTCAACAAGTCTCCATCCACCTCCTCAACAACTGAAGATGCGTCTCCATCGCCGATGTTATTACTTTGAGAAATACTGCTACTGCTTGCCGCTTTGTGCCACAGCATCAACTTACGATAACTCAACAGGATTTTCCATAAGGCTTTACATAGGTCGACTAGGCATGGCAGAAAGATGTCTGGAGTAAGGCACTAAAATTGTTAAAAATTATAATAATAAACAATGATTCCTCCGATTGAAATCTGACGCCACTAATAAAGTACCAAACCATAAAACTCACCGAACACAGGTCTTGATATTGCTTTTTCTGAAGGTTGATCGGTTGATCCTCCACCCGGCACAATTCAGCGAAACCGTGCACCACACTAAACGCTGTGTTATGAATTGCAGAAGCGTAATGCACTGGAAACAAATATTGAATTAATTAAAAAGATGGTAAACATCTGAAAAAACTAATATTTCTTTTAACTTCTAAACTCATATTTGTAATAATTCTAAGAATTTTTACTTAGCAATTGGTCCATACAAGTTTGCGTCTTTCCCAAAAGATTGTATGCAGTTTGCAATTTGGAATAATGACGATCATCAAAATGCAAGCACACTTTAGATAGTGCAACATCCAATTGTTCCTCTGCATTCTCTTGCGTCTCCTGAAGTTTCTTGGAAAGTTCGGATATGCAAGAAAAATGGCTATAGGTCACTGCTGCCTGTTGGCACTCCAATAAAAGCTGAATGGCTCCAGGATAGTGTCTATACAATAGAAGACACAAGGGAGATGTTAAATGATGCCTCCACTTAGCAATAAAATTGATAATGTAAAATTTTAATTCATTAAAATTATTACCCTTCCTGGAGCATTTCTCGCAGGCGAATTTCAGTTCTTTGCTGAAATAATAAATTTGACAGTTACAGAAGAGGTGCTCTGTTGGTGCTGATACGATACATAATCAGAAATTACTTATAAATTCAGTTTTACCAATGTGTCGATTGTCTTTAAGGAATTTAAAAGTAGCACCGCAGCTTGTCTCCGCCTATAATTTGCAAGGATGCCAAGACTTTTCGTAGTAAATTCACGTTTTGCGATATTTAAGTCTGCCCTGCTCTCTTTACATGTAAACAAGGCTGCCTCGAGTTCATCTTCGATTTCTCGTACTCTAGTCAATTAAAATAAACATTAATTATAACTTGCTGGATTTATTTTTGAATTAAATGATAGTGGAGTGTTGTGTAATATGTCATTACTAATTACCTTTGTATTTCGCCCGTGTAACAAGACTGCTTCTCTAAGATCAATTGAAATACTTTTTTGGACACAACAGTCAGCTCCTTAAGTACTCTTTGTCTTGCACCTTGAATGTATTCGCGATCCACGACATCCGGCAATTTCTTGTTGTAATTAAAGAAAAGAATATTCAACAACATTTAACAAAATTCAACAACGCAAAAGGAGGCTAACAAAGTTTACTTTATAAACAGGGTCATTAAAGGAATTACTTGTAGCTCGTGAAGACTTGGGTCAAAATCTTCCGAGTCAAAGAAGGATGGATTAATTGATCTCAAGATCTCATCGTCGGCTTCTGGATCGCTTGGATGACTTCTGAGTTCCGCTTCCGGGTCCCTACTCACCGGCAGAATTTGAAGAGCTGGAACAAGCGAGTCATTACTGCTGCCAGCAGAATGGCTCGTCGGTGATAAAACCTTTTGTACCTTCTGAATTCCCTAATGTTGAAAAAAAAATTTCAGTAATTTGACAATACATTGAATAGATGAGATGACAGATGTGTTGTAATCAGCTAAATAAAAGGACTTACCTCCTTCTGCAGAAAGTTTTTGAACTTCTTTTTCAGATCTAGAGACATCTTCCAGCTCGAGTTGTCCAAAAGGAAGGAAGCCGTCCAATTAAAAGCTGGTTAGTTCACATTTTCGTCAAATAATGGCTGGCACGAATTGCATTTCTCTCTCTTCTCTCTATTGCCGATGGCCTACATGTCGTTACTATTAATTGGAATTAAACTGCTTTAATTGAAATTGAAAACAGCCTCGTTCTTACAATGACAAAAGCAAATGTAATACTGAAGATAAATACACCATGCAAAAACAACAAAACCGGAAATTGAACCGAATTTCTTTAAATCAATGCCACATTTCAACAGATCTTCAGAAACAATTGTAGCACATGCACAAAGAACAGTTAAGTTAACTTAGTTAACTGTTGTGCTGAATCCAACTCCAATAAACACAACACAATGGCACAATAACTTCAACCAATAAAAGACAATTTGTCAAGCTTCGTTGTGATTTGTCATTTTGCTGGATTTCTATAATAAATTGCAATAACCTAACATTAATTCCTCCTCCACCTCCACACACCAAACTTTCTCTGCTTCTGGTAATTGACCAATTATCCTTGGGCCATTGTGCTTGACTCTTCAACACAATCCCAATACAGTTTGTTTGTACACAATCTAAATGACAACTGGACTCGAAGCTTGATGTAGGCTTAAAACTGGGTGGTCGATGGTCATTAGCATTAGCACACAAGTTGGAATACAACAGCAAGTTCAAAGTTGCATAACTTACAATATACAAATAGAAAAATTCGCATATGTAAAAGTTTACTTTTACGAAACAAACTGACAAGATAAGAAGGCAAAGGCAAGTAAAAAGTTGTGATGAAACAAGTGACAAGATGTAAATCCAAGCAAAATTTTAGAGGGGTACAAACTAGCCGCGGACTGGATGTGGGCATCACGTAACTCTCTCACTCAACTCGTTAGCTCCAATCTTTGCTCGGAGTTCGGAGAAACAAAGAATGTGAGGATGAGGAGTCGATAAATTATCGACGATAATTCGACTCGATATCAAATAAAGCATAAAGATGAGCATGGCTTAACAGCTTTAATATAAAATTATCCATTAAATAATTAAAGGTCAATCCTGTATTAGGCTAATAGTCGTGTTCGTGTTGATTTAAACAGCCACGTGTTCACGTTACTTTTTTTAATCAAAGAACTAACCCACCAAGCAGGGTCCTGCAGCAGGAAATGCAACTTTTCTGTATAAAGCGGCTTCCAATTGCGCGACTATTATAAATACATTAATATGTGTAATTGAAACGGGGTATTTAAATTATTTATTTTTTGGAGACCGTCTTTTGTGAAGTTTTAGAAGCAGATTTCGTTGTATTCTTCTCGTCCACTTGAATCAAATCCTCGACGGAATCTGGTTTTCAACAAAATAATGTTAATGAAGTACGAAAAATGCTTGTAATAAATAATAGATTAGATAAAGGTTCAGTATAATTATCATCACCTTTCTTATGTGGAACAAAACTTTTCTCTAGCAAATGGTCGTAGGCCGCCGATCTGAAAGTTCCAATTGAAGCGGTTTCTGGTGCCGGTTGCGATTGCTTTTCCGGTGGTTTTTGCTGCGGTTTCTGCTGCTTAGCCGCATCTAAATGACGCCTGTCTCCAATGTGGACTGCAGAATTAATTTTTAAAATAAAATCTATTTAATTTACATTCTTGCGTCTTGTAGTCTTGTATCATTTCGACATGTACAAATTATTTTATTACAGTGGAACGGTAGTGAAAATCCTCTCATCATTGTTTTCCCTGAGCGAGTTTGGGAAACGTGATCGGGTGCTGAAGAGGCTAGTGCCTGATACGAAAATAACCAGGAAAAAAATAACGTTTTAATCAGGGAAACCCCTGTCAGATTTTTAGCTACGTTTATAAATTATAAATTAATCTCACATTTCTGTCGAAATCATCTTTTGAACTAGTCATCGCTGCACTTCCCTACAAATAAGTGATACAATTTCAACAACATTCTGAATTCTAAATATTTTTAAATAGCTCATTGTAAAACAACAACATCGATAGTCATAAATTGTTTATTGATTTTTATTACTTGACCCATTCCCTCAGTCTTGAATTTTAGTGCTTCTTGTGTGTAAGGAATATCGTCCGGGATGACATCATCCCAATAGGCGTCCTTCAACATTTCTAATCAACGTCATGAATAGAATATTAGAAAATCATACAAATTAAAATTATGAGGTCATGCAGAACGAAGTATAAATAATTTTACCTGGAAATTCTGCGTGCATTTCGTCTACTATCATGTAGCTAATTTTAATATTTCTATCTATCAGCCTAGTATCAAAATGTCAGTAAACTTAAAGCAATCGAATTAAGGCTGAAACGTCAAACCTACATTAAATTAATAAATTTTACCAGTTAACTTCAAAGTCATCGTCATCTTCTCCGAAAGGATTTATCATGGTTTCCGCCACTTTCAACCATCCCATCATGAAAAAAAACTGGACAAGAATGGAGAGGTTAATTTATCAATTATTATACTAAAGGTAATGTAAAGTAATATGGCAGGTTAGTGACATTCATAAGCGGGTATACCTCAAGGAAATGAAAAAGTGGGAAGTAAATATCAATTTTATCATCTTCAGCTATCATCTGCCTACCAAATAGACAGGCGAGAAAATACACATACGTGCATAGGGCAGCCACCTTTAATTATTCAGTCATTAAAACATGGTTCGGGTTTTAGTTTTTATTAACAATTAGTGAACGTTTAAATGTGGACGGGATGTATTTTATTATTAAATTACCTGTGTGTACACAATAGGAATGCAGATCTAAAAGTCACATAATATTGTATTTCTGATTGAGGTTTAAAGGTAGCTATACTAATTATTACTACCTAATCAATAGATTTAGTTTAATTACCCAGTCATAACTTAATAGATCTCCCGCTAAGTTTCGATATTTGCACAGCTCTTTTATTATACAGTAAAGAGCAACATCGTCTCGAATTCGGCCTTCTTTCCTTGCCCTAGTTGCAACGGCTCCTGCCCAGACCACTGGAACCTATAAAATAAAAACGTTAAACTCAAAAGCTTTGATTTTAATATTGGTTACATAAAAGGTCAATTTTATTTAAAATATTTCGCACAAAATATTTCGGCCCTTCGGACTTCTCATTCAGATGATCTATAATGATTCTTTCGTGAGGAACAAGAAATCCTAATTTGAGCCAAAAAAAATATATATATATATTTTTTAGGAAATGGTGACGCAATTAACTATTATGTAATTTTTATAATGTAAAGTATTAAATAAGCTTGCACTAAATACCAGACTCGACTAGATGATCCAACGTAGGAAAGCGGGATCTCGCTTGTGGGCTTATCATTGTGAAGACCATAACCATGGTCAAGTTGACATACCGCAAAATAGTGCGCCTCATCATTCTCCCACGCTCATCTTGTCCCCGGACGCTAAACGAAACAGCTACAGCTGCAACACAATTTTCCATAAATTACAACAAGTAGATAACTTGAACTTCAACATCTAAATTATATTTTCTTCCATGAATTTCAACCACCCAAAATTTACGCACCTAATGTATCCGGCCAGGGCGTCTAGAATTGAAAAAATGTTGTTACTTTCACTTTTTGTAAAGAATTCAGTAAATCAGAATTAATCTATTGGTCATTAGTTTACTGTCATATACTGATTCCACCATCTGGTCACAACTTGGGAGACGTAGAAGCCCAGGACAAATCTCAGTGGAATGACATTGGAGACGTCAGAGCAGTACTCGACCTGAAATTATTTAACTTCCAAACTTACAAAACTCAAATATTGTAATTATGCCAGCTAATTAATTATTTCCAAATCGCGTTTCAATTTGCTTTTACAAGTAAATGGAAAAACTCTCTCTTATCAGTGTCCTCCTTAAGATAGAATCGGTAGACAAAATTGATAGTGTAATAGAGGACAGCATAGACGCATAAGTCGGGCAACACCAATTTGTAAATGCTTCCTTTCCACCTATCCAATTAAAACTATTTAAGTGATAGAATTTACTATTACTTGTAGAAGTGACATTTTTCAAGGAGTTTGATCTTACCAAAAGAGAAGTTTCCGAAAGTTTCCAAATCCTCTGCTTCCAGTGGCTACTTCATGTGTGTAAACCACAGTCATTGCGGAGTGGATAATTTTCCAGGCTTTAAAACCACTCACCACGTTCGATATGATTTGAAAGTGTTTCTAAAAAATGTTCGAAAAACTGTCTTGTCAAAGTAAAGAATGCAACTCCTTCGTGATAGCGTCGTCTTTCAATTAAACTTTTTAACCACAGCAACTTTCACTAACTTCTTTTTTCCGGAGAATCCAAATAATTTTTTAATAACCCCCACATTCAAACGGTTCGAAAAATTCATTCTCTCTTATTTCTTCTCATGTATGTAATGTAAGTACTTCTTGCTATTCTAAAATCTTAAATAGTCTCACATTGCCCCATTTTCAACTTAGCAAGTTTTGGTCACAGTCGCAGCGCAACTAGAAACCCGGACAAATTCTATGGATTTCCTAAAGGACATTCCGTTAATTTCACAGCTACCCCCGGAAGTAATAATTAATGCAATATCAATACCAATTTATATCTCAGTTGAAATGTTCAGAAACAGAAAATTTTCTAAATATTTCAACTACTATTGTGAGTTTAGTTAAAGCAGCCAATCTTGGATTTTCTTTCCCTGGAAGACATTCTTAATCTTAGACTCGTCAGCAAAGCTTTTAAACAAGACGTGGAGAATCTTTACTCACATTTTCGCATGGAAATCTGTGGCGATCGATTGAACGTAGAGCAGATTCAGTTCGTGAGAAGGATCAATCTGGAAAAGATAACGTTCAAAAGAGTTGCAAAGCCCGTGCGCGGCAGTACTTTAAAAGTGCCAGAATTGAAATACAAAGGCCCATCGCAATTCCTCCAGGTGGGTGGTATTCAAGTATGCTCATTAAGTGTTCCAAGTCTCCCGAAGAGTAAAATTCCATACGATATTAAAAGCCTGAAAAATTATGTGCTATGGGTCTCGATCTGCAAGGAAGACATTTTTAATTCTCTCTCTTCTGCGCAATTAATTTGAAATGATTTAATTTGAAGTCAAGTCTGTGAATTACGTGTACTATAGCACTAACTAATTGTTATAATATTATAAAAATATTTCTTTTTGAAAAATATCCTTCTCCGTTTGATTTCCTTTTATTCCACCACTGAATGAAAATTGGAAAGCGATTCAATGAATCCCTGTGCAAACCAAGTTTGTCAAAGTCATTGATAAGCATAAGTTTGATGCAATGTTGTTGTCCAGTGCCAAATGATTCCCTCTGCGTTTGTTCAGATATTGAACGTATAGAGAAAGTAGCCAAATTACGAAAATGCAGTGAAAAGTTGAACGAGGACAAAAAAGCATGAAAATTGTATTTGTATCTTCTTTACAAACCTTATACCTCATTGTCTGATTGTTGGAGACATAGACTCGAATCGAAAAAGTTCCACTGGATTACAGTCACTAGATAAAATGACCATTGACAAATTCTTGGCAGATAGGCTCTCCCTCAGCCCTCAACATTCTACTGCATTATTACCAAGAGAAATAAAAATGGTGCTGGCAGGGGCAGAGAAGAGAGGATTTTCTAACCCCAGAAGAACAAAGCAAGAACTGTGTCAATGGTACCAATAGTCAATAATACATTCCCCATTGCACTACTTGCACTTGGCGGCATCATCATCGTTCTGATACTGTCCTTTTTATATAACAAGTTTTGCTTTTCCTGCCTGCTCGAGTGTTTGCAGGTTTTCCGTAATTTGTCCCTTGAGACTGTCATCCTCATCTCTCTTTGACAACTCTTGTTGTGTTCCTTCCTTCATTCATGTTTCCTCCAGCCTCCAGCTTCCAACTCTTGCCTCTCGTTCTATTTCCGCTGTCATGTCTCTTGAACATACCCATCACTATGATGTGATGTGACCAAGTAAACACGCTGAATTGAGTGAGAACTTGTGTAAAAAACAAAAATACTTCTTTTTCTCTTCTCTGTATTAAGAGATTTGATTCTCACTATTCAGAGACCTTCCACTTTCGCCTCTCATCCTCTACACCATTAAAAACTAATTAGGAATTATTCAGTGCATTTAGATTTCTGTAAAAAATTCTGTAAACATTGTTATTTTGCAGATAGATTCCATCTTCCAGCAAGCTCATTCTGAAAAATTTCGTTTACATTTGGGGATGGGAATACTTGTAAAGTACACATTATTGAATACATGGTATCAACATCAAGTGCAGACGTATTTTTCTATTCCCGTAGCAAGCGGATCCGATGAACCCAGTGGAGGTAATTTTATCTGGAACTGAGGCCCACTAATGCATCATTATAATGGCACTTTGTTTCAAAGGAATAAAAAATACACCATAGGATTTATCGTCTGACCGAAACCTCAAATCGTAAATACTCTTTCAAGTCATTGAAATGGCTAAAAATGTGGTAATTTTTTATTGAGTTTCATTACAACCCCACTATCTCCACTATTATCATTAAACTAATTTCTGTGGCTCATGATCATGATATGATCATGAGTTGCGATGTGAGTTTGATGTCGTAACGGTTAACGGTATTCAGTAATAAGTAACATTAAACATTAACAGCGGTATTTTCATATTAGCTTTTCCCGTTTTATTGTTAACTCCCTGCGGCTTTATTTCGTTCCACTCACACGCAGAGGATTATTTGGAGACCATGAATGAAACTGAAACTCACCCACGTTATGATCATGACTAAAAACGCCAACCCCCATTAACACCATTCATTTGGTTATGATGAAAGAAAGGAAAAAGTGAAAATGGCTATCAGATACAATTTCATGAGTCCATCGAAAGTAGCTAGGCATTTTTATACTTCAAAATCGATGAAAATTCGTAGAACTGCAGTAGCGTAAAAGTGCCACTTTCAAGATGCATTACAAGAAACATGTTTCCAGTGTAATTTAATGTGACTTTGGAATTGGAATGGAACATATTGACTGCGCACGTTAAGTAATAGAAACAGTAATGATTTAATATAATAGATATTATATAATATGAGCAAACAAGACAAACGTTCATAACAGTAGCGAGTATATGGCTTCAAATATTTGGTGACACCAGACACCCTGTGTGTCTCATAATTTATGATTACCTGACAGCCATTTAATCCAGTAGTTGGCAACCGTCTTTGACATTACTTTGCTTTTAACTAACCAACTCTGCATTGATCATTTAATTTTTTGTTCCACTTCCCTTCATTGGCTTTCTACTAGCAGAAAAGAACTGAGTGACTGCATTATTGTAATATCGTATTATTATCGTCATAATATTGGCTGTGCAATATAGGGGAAATCCATTGTTGAGAAATTCACTACTACCCCAACCAAGTCAATAATGATGCTATGAAAATAAAACCGCCATTAGAGGAGAATGCGCCACCGCCACTTTCTTCATGGCAGAAAGCGGCTTCGGCTCCATAATGGTCACATCGTATCATAATTAATAAGTGTATGCATCCAATTCACACAACTCACAAAAGAAAGTTTTCAGATAAGCGAAGGATGGAATATTATGGAATGAAACATTTATTGTCCATATTTCAGGCTCTACATCACATTATTGATGCCATATATGGTGTAGTGGAGCAGACTGCTGCTGTCAAACATTAGAAACCCTGTGAACCCTCGTGGTTACTTTTTCTCCAGCGAACTGCAGAAAAGGGGACTAAAGAAGTTGGCGAGTGGAATGGAATAATGGCGTCTTGCAGCGAGAGTGGAGTAAAGAGGAAAGTTATCGTCAGCAACAATGGCAGTGGGACACTACAGTGATACGGACATTCCTTGAGCGACATCATGGAGAAAGTAAGAGAGGAGAAGAATAGTGATGGCAGTAAGTAAGAGACATTAAAATGTCCATTTTGTTGGAGGAAAAGAAAGAAAGTGTATTAGGAGCAGATGGGATGCATCTTGATGTGATGCCTTACCCTTATCCTTCCTCGATTAGTGGAGTTTGTAGGAGAGTAAAGAAAGGGAAAAAGGAAAGGTTGTAAAAATGTTGAATATAAAATAAAACGTCGCACTGCTCAAGAAGATACACAATACACAATACAACATTAACACACAAAAATAACGCTGCACTTCTAAAGTAAGTCTAGGATGGATCCTTTATTGCAAAAATCCTTTCCTCTTTGACAAGACAAAAAGAAATTCACTACACATATGAAAAACTTACAATATTACAACTTTCAACCGCTTTCTCCGTTGTATTATTCTACTCTAGTAAAGCCTGGAACAAGAAACATAAAAGGTCAGCGTCAGCACATTTTTGTAGTTCTATGTACTATGAATGAACATTCTGCGTTGTCCGATGAAATGTTTGATGATATCAATATTCCCATACTGTTTCCCTTCTGCTGATGTAAAATTGAGTAGTGTTGTTGCACTAGTGTTATGATGTTATGTTTCCTGCGTAGATCAAAGAAAAAATGTTGCTCTTTTCTCATCGTACATAACGACAACTTTGATACGACAAGTTAGAAAACTTTCTCCCAATTCGAACATATTTTTTGCTACTATAACATTAAGCAATGATGAACCTTGACATGAGGTTTTGGGTACGCCTAAAACATTGACAATCGTGAAATCCGATAAATTATGTTTCGAATGTTTCCCAATTTTCAGGATATTATAGTGATGTGATATGTGCCACTTATCTTCGAATAGCAGAAATATCTTACCTTTACTGTAATATCGACGAAGTGTTGATAGTACCTTTCTCAAATCGTTGCATTTGCAGTGTCAGTAGCCATACATTCCGTTTGCTTTTGGTGTCACATTTTTAACAGGAGCATAATAAAACAGCATTATAAAACGGTTACTCTTCTGAGAGAAAATTTACTACAGCAAGAAACTAAAATTGTAAAAAACTAACGCGGTACTCATCTCATGGCAGCAGTGGTGGTAGTAGTGACTGTAGTAGCACAGAAAAATAACGAGCGTACGTTCGTACTTTGTACTATGAATTATGAATTACCCCATTTCCAGAAAATTGCGTTATCCTTTTTGCCTCGTTTCTGATGCCTACCCACCTACAAATACTAATGTTATACTAGATTATGTTATTTGCTATGATTATCTTCGCAATCGACGAAATATTGCACTGACTGAATACACAAAGGAAATGACATTAAAAACCTAATTATCCTTGATGATAACAACATCGCATACTAATATAGATGCAACAACACTTTTTACCAATTTTATACCTTTTAAAATGCTTGAATAGCTTCAAATTTCATTTATTGAGCTTCACTGATGGTACTTCATCCCATAATAAACTCTGGCTGATTGCACCTTACAATTTTACGTTTTCTTCACCTCTGATATTTTCGCTTTGAATGGTCATTTTGGCGTGTCTGTCAACAACACTTTCTCACTTTCTCCAGTATCTCGTATTGGACTACTGATATGTGCTTACCTATGTACGATGTATGTAGATGAGTGTCCAAACTTTAGCAGAACAGTGGGTAAAGTCTGTAGGATCATTATCATGAGATCACCTGCGTGGTCGTGGTCATAAAAAGGCAATGGAAAGTGTGTCCGGGGAAAATTTCGCCCACTCTGAAAGTAACTTGGAGAAAGGGGAAAAAGGTTGATCAGCGAAAATTTGCTAGTTGCACTACTAAACGAATGCATTGTTGATTTGATAGGCACGAGAGCAGAGTATGAAGCTAAAGCGTAGTATAGGAAAGGAACAATGTCATTAAGATTATACTGTACATACCTACGACTGATTGGGGTTTGCTGCTCTTATTTTTCTCCTTTTCTCGTTTTTTATGAATTCATGCGAGTCGAATAACTGCAACAACCAAACAAAACGAAGCCAGAGACCGAACCACTGCAACTGACTGCTTATATTTATGAGCTGGAGAAAATGAAAAAAGTGGGTTGCCTTTGCACCAAGCATGCTGCTGCGGTGATGTATACGAAGAGAAGTGAAACAATTCCTGAGAATTTCTGATTTTTTGTTTCTTCCACAGCCATTTATTATTTCATGAACAAATGAAAGGAACAGTGAACTGGAAAAGTGCTGTGAAAGCACATATTATGAATTTCTGTAGCAATCATGATGCATAACAAAAGATAAGAAACACGGAAACAATGTCGAAGCGAATAAAATTATTGCGTTGGAGGATCGTTAACGTGGACCAGGTCAGAGTTCAGGCTTCTCATTTTGGTTTCAGATGTTTGCCATTTGCCAAACGTAGCAAAATAAAGCCAATACCTAGGTAGAAAATAAAAGTTATCTACTTTTGTAATTGAAATCATTTAACTCTAATGCAATTTTCTTCCTTCCTTTCACATCCCCCAATTAGTGTTCTTTTGTCACTCAATTACCGCTCTTCATGGGTAACTTGACTTTCACTTCATTTTCACTTTCCACTCATCTCTCCGCCCCACTTATAAGAAGAGGCAATGAATGAAAATGAAAATAATTTTCTTTTGTCCAATGGTCCGTTCAAGTGGAAAAGTTCAACTTTTTGGCCACTTTAATATTTTCTCGGTATTGAGTTACGAGAGAAACGTGAGTGCTTTCGACATTCTTATAAGTAATCTTATCATGTATTGATTCTAAATTTCAATTGGAGTTACAATGTTTCCTTTCTTCTAGACTACAAATTACCACTAGATTTTCATCACTGCAGGAGAGAAGACGACCATAGAAATTTTCTCCTTTCTCTCTCACTTTTGGAACATGGTCATGCAAAGATAACCTCTCCTGAGAAAATTTTTGAAGGAACCACTGCAATAATAATAGCGGCAAGGCCTGAGTTGAGTACCGTACGGCAGCAGTAGCTCTACGATCGAATGGCGGATTTAAAGAATTTCGGATCAGCTTCATTCACCAAAGCAGCAGCTAGCAGCGAAAGAGAGGCAATAAAGCTCTTCCGCACACACGTCTTTACTAGTGCGGTTATCACTCACGGCGTGTTCTCGTTTTGCTCCGTTGTTCCTCCATATTTTTTACTTTTGCTCTAGTCTACTTCACAACGGAACATTTCCAAAGAAAGTAGTTGACTCGCTTTCTGTTCCGCTACTCTTTTTCACTTCAAGAAATAGTGTCTCACTGGCGTAGTTACAACCAGGTGGAACATTGCCCAGCTCCAAATAGCTCTTGTCTTCATAGTAGCGTAGCCTCACAATGCAACATAGAAAGCAGAGTGGAGCATTATTGCTGTATTGTGTTCTACTCCGATGTGATGTGATGTAGTGAGCCAGACAAGGAAAAGAAAATAATAACGTAAGTAACAACGTAAGTGGGTAGGTATCATTTCATTTCATATCATAACTGGCTCACTGCTGCTGCTGACTGAGCGGTGTTACTTATGTCGGTGGCGGCGAAGATTGAGTTTAACAGTCTTCATGCCACTGCAAGAGAGTGAAGTCAAGTGAAGTGTGGTCATGTTATAATATGAAAAGCGGCAGCTGCACTATTTCCATTTCCACTTCACTTTTTCTATTTTCTCGTTGTTTTCTATTTGGTGATTTCGCCTTTCAATACACATCATTCATGTGTTACTATTATAGAGGTTGAAGTGTCGAGGATATTGCGTTTTCTCGCCTTTCGAGATATTTTGTTCTGTGGTAAAGATAAGCGTTGACAAAATGCAGGTGGATGGTGTTGGTGGATGTATCCAAATGTTCTCCAGAAATTCGAGTTAAATTGAGGAGGCAAAAAATGTATAAAAATCACCAGGTCTGCAATCTGCCATTTGAAAATTGAATTTTGTACATCATATGCATTATTATTAATATTATTGCCTTTATTGCCTCCAGCTGAAGCTCAAGCCCTTTGTAGAAAGATACTCGAGTTTGTAGCCAAGTTTTCCCCCTCCTGTAGTTGTGACACTTTTTTGGAACAAGAACCAAGTTGCAGTGAATTTTTGGAAGAATATAATTTTTACACTGTTGCAGTCTCCTGGTCGCCTTCAGGGAGTCATAAATGATATGCATTAGAGTGAACAACGATGGTCGCAAGTCGTAATTTTTTGCATTATGCAAAAATATTGTGCCTAGAAATTCAAAATGTCACTTTTAAGTGAACCACTGCAACAGTAGAATACTACAACTCATTCTAAAGGATCAAAAGCAGCCTTTAAAAGTGGTCCTTTCTAAAAGAAAATCGGTGATTTTAGTGTAGTATCTCGACTGTATAATACAAAATTAAAGTAAAATTCTAACTGTATTATTGCCAGTTCTACTTTTAGATTCCAGAAAAGACAAAATCTGCCTCACTTCAAGCCTCTTCTACCTCTATTCGTCTTATGCAAGGTAAGATGTGGTCATAAAATCATAGCGTCAGTGTCCGTATCAGTGCGCATATTGTTCTCATTCCTGTCTTCTCATACCTCGCGGAAGTTCCAACTCACTGCAGTAGCGCAGCAGAATAGTAAAATAAAATCCAGAGAAATGTACCATTGCCATGTGCCTAAGATAAGTATTTAAGATAACAGTAAAAATCTCAGTGATAATCACACGGAAAGCGGAGTGCAGTGCTTCAAATCACACCAAGATAAAATAAAAGTGATTCCGGGTGCAGCGAG
This sequence comes from Cyphoderus albinus, assembly GCA_021029165.1. NCBI lineage: Eukaryota > Metazoa > Arthropoda > Collembola > Entomobryomorpha > Paronellidae > Cyphoderus > Cyphoderus albinus. The sequence goes on along the minus strand of VYYJ01000323.1, from coordinate 42,738 downwards.
TGAGTTAATAAGGAGAAACGGAAGTTACATGTGTCCAATAAAATATTTTACATAATATCTGTAGGCAGACCAACTGTTATCTTATCATCTAATTTAATCGCAAACTCTTCTGCTCGAGGAAATAAAATACTATCTGCTTCCATACTCACATCTGGTGTCACCCCAGTCACAGTTACAACTTGATACTTTTGTTCTGCAAAATACAACAGGAAACGGAGAAATAACAGAACAGAGATATGTGACGAGACGAACAGAAAGTTACAAGAGAAGAACAACTTTAATCCTTTATTTTATCCACAACTCAAATAATAAAACTGGTCCGCCTCTATCATCATCATCATGACCACAGTTAAAGCTAAACCTACAACGGAATTTTTTTCGCCGTCTTTGCTCAAGGGTATTCATTAAAATATGTAGACACTAGTATTTTCCACTTTTGTAGCTTTAGAAGTAAAAATCATTTTTACTAAAACGAAAACCGCAGTTCAGAACAGGCTGAGCCTGAACCACTATACCGTGGAAAAAACTGCGGAAAAACTTTTCATACGCTTTCTCCTACTCTTTCCTTCCGTCCTTCCGTTTCTCTGCGTCTCTTTTTTCTTCGTTTTTTTTTATTTTTACACATTACCGATGTTATGTGCCTCCCTAACGACTTTTTTCGTCAGTTAGGAATTCCAACAAGATTTTTTTCGTTCTTCTTGAAGATGTATTAAATAAAATTGGAGAGAGAAAAGAGATCAATTTCCTCTGCCTCACTTAATTTTCAAACAGAGAATCCTCCCCTAAAGCCCTTCCAAATAGCCAATTTTCTCGAGAACAAAACTCTTCCTTTTTCTCGTTCGCCCTCCATTCTACTTTCACTTGGCATCTCGAAAGTCAAATAATTAACTGCATTCTAGTGACTAAGACTCTAATAATTACACACATTTGCATACCGATGTCCTCCGATGACGAGATGAGTATGCAAATAAAGTGAAAGCGATCAGGGCAAATGATATGTGATAAACTGTGTAACGGTAACAGTTGTTTTGTTTGCATTTGTTGTCAACCATGCTATGTTTCTATTTGTAGGGAAATGTCAATAAAGTGGAAAGCAAGCCGACGACAGTACTGTTTCTTTCCCTTGCCTTTGCCATTGTTGATGCTGGTTATTGCTGGAAATGAGCTGGAGCAGCAGCAGTTACAACAACAACAGGAAAATAATAAGCAAAGATGAGTTCGGGCAACTCAAGCGGATCAGCCAGCTTCTTCAAGGTAAGCATGCGAAAATAACACAATAATGTCAATAAATGAGACTGCATGTGCAGAGTAAAAGGGTAGTTTATTATGGTAAGATAAAAAGAAAAAAATGAAAGACGCAACAAAGGTGCCTTGTGTGCTCTGTTATGTATCTTTATAAAAAATTACGAAAATAAAATCTCGTGTCTTATGTCCGCCCTCAATGAGCTTGATGACCCAGAAAATCGAGCTGAAAGGAAGTTGTTTAAAAAGTCATTTCCATGCAATGCAAAGCCCACATGAGCTCGCTCTTCCCATTCTTCCCTTTCTCTATGTAGATAAACCACAAAACAAAGCCAACGTATTTTTTCTAGGTCTTTTTTATGTATCTCATTCTCATTTCCCATTTGCCTTGAATAAAATTACTCGTGACGATGATAAACCAAGGTAAGGTAAGCAAAAAGTGAGGCTCCTGCTCTCCTCTTCCGTTAGAGGGTAGACAAAAAATCACTGCCAAACTTTCCGCCAAAGCTGCCCCTTTTCTTCTGGCTACGTGTTCAAGACTCAAAAAACCACAAAACATAATGGTCACACTTATTTTTACTTTACTCTCACCGTGATGTAATGAAATGACGACAGCTTGTGCACACTGCACTCTTTCGCTTTCTCTTTGAGGGAAGCATGGCAAAGGAAAAGCGTGAGAGGTAACGGGGAGCGGAGCACCACCCACCAACAAATATATTACTATTACATCATCGAATAAGTCAATCGTCATCGTCATCATCGTGATCGAAATCATTACTTACTTACATTTAGTTACAGTTACACTTCTGGGGGAAATAAAATAGACACTCGAGAAAGTTTTTCGTGGTGTGTTTTGTAATGGTGTTTGTATTTGTGGGTGGTGTGGTCGTGGTGCGGCGCTTACGTTATTACGAGTAGCCGGTACCAACTAGAAAATAAACTTTTTTCTTGTTTTGTTCTTCGCGTCTAGTTTTTTCTTCCAAAATGGCATGGAAACAGTGATGGTGCCGGTGACTCACGAAACAGTGCATTGCACCAACTATTGATAAGAACAAGCCGTCACCAATGATTAAAGGTTTTTATAATGAATGCAACCGTGCATAAATGAATTTTCTTATTAATCTTGACATGTGGCTAACTACATAAAGTGGAACTACGATATACCGAAGCGGGCCTTTCCCTTTTCTACCCTATCCTATTCTAATGTATGCATTGTGGCAATAATCGCCGGTGTTATGTACACGCAGTTTACAAAACTATACGCTTTGTTTGTTTGTTTTGGTTGTTTGTGGCCATTGGCCACTCCACTCGTCGGCACTCCACGAAATAATATATTTTTTCTTTCGCCATGGTGGTGGTGGTGCTACACCATAATAGGTAATAACCAGAAAATGACTCGCTTCCCGGAACTGGAATCGCGTTCGCTCCTCTGTATTATTATTATTGTACGCCAGACTAATCGCACTGAATCATAATCATTGCATTCAAGTTATTTTTGCTTGCTATTGTACCCCTTACTTTTCCTTTGTTTTTATCGCATTGTCAGTGGAAAAGCAGAAAAATGACATATTGCCACTGCGATTTTATGGAGCACGTACATCAAGTTTCAGTTTCACGTGTGAACGCCAACTTTCACAATGCAGAGTCGACTTGACTTGAACCTAAATTTTGGAAACGTCGTCTTGAAAGGATGAATGTGTCCCAAAGCTTATCTTTAGTTGGCTGGAAGTGTACAGTGAAACCTTTCTTACTCTGCTGCTCATAATTTTGCCTTTGCAATATGAGTTGGCTGCTGCCACTGCAGCAAACCATAGGAAAAATGAAGCTTTCCCCTGAGAAGTTTCTCGAAATCTGGGGAAGCATGACGAGCTTTTTCCTTTTCTTCCTTTCCTTCTTTTACTTTACATTTCCAAAAGTTAGAATGGAATATAAAACGAACGTAATGCATGTTATATTCGACTTGCATGTTTTTATAGCGCTCCTACTGGTGATAAGTAAAAACTAAAAATGTAAAAAATATCAAGTTGATAAAATGGCCATGCCTTGCTGCACACTTTACCCTTGGTTTGTTTTTGCTGCGACAGTCGGTTTTTCTGAGTGGAACATTCACTCTCAACGAAACGATGAATGAGTATGGCATGAACAAGACCCAAACCGTATCACGGTTCCTTACTTAATATTAGTTTGGCATATGCTTTTACTACCGTTATTCTTTCATTGTGACACTTGCATAGAATTGTAAACGTTTGCATTTGTTAGCAAAACTCATTTGCAAAAGGGTCGATTTTTTTTAACCGGGTGTAATACAGGAAAATGGAGTGGAAGAGTAAAATTCAGGGGAAAAAAATAAGTTGCGGTTGGCATTATATTACGGTTTTTAGTTAGGTATTATGACGTGGAGAATGACGAATGAGAGAAGAAAGTGCGACGTGCGACCGTTTCGCCTCGCCTGACTTACAGAAAATCCACGAAAGCTCTGTGAATTGGCTTTTGATTACTTTACTTGTCTTGCAGTAAACTCCATGCCCTTCATTCCATCCTACAATCTACCTAGTACCTACCAATATTAATACCGGCGGCAGAGAAGATAACCCACGGTACAGCAATAAATGAAGGAAGGCGGTTTAGAGTTTACGTTACACACGGTCGCAAACTTTTTTGCTAATCTTTATTTATTTACACTTTTACACAGAAAAAGTTACTTACGATGTATTAAGTGAGATTAACCAAGTCACATTTTCTCTCTTTTTTATTTTATGTTGTAGTTGTGAGCTTTGCGCTGCCTTGTGGTTTTAGAATTTGTTACTCGTCGCATTCATTAAAACCGCAAGCCTCGGCTACGTGTGGGTAATATACAATGTGGTCAAATAGCTCAAAGAACACTTTACGATCGGATAAATTTCAATGCGGTAGAGCACTGAAAGAGTCAATCACTCCTTGCTTTCCAACTTTGTGATGTCAGTGATAGTATCTTGTGTGGGGTACGAATTTTCCCAGGGTAATTTCATTTTTTTTACGTATTAACGGAAGCATACACATGCCGTACGACAGATAGTTCCTGTCTACATAGTTCCACATCCACCTCTATTCCTAAGGCGTGTAGGTGGCAAACATTTTGTTGAACAAAGGAGAAGAAAGGGAAAAAAGAACTTGCTTTTCCGTACCACGTTTACCTACGGCGAAGATGGCTACTGCCTCAGCTTGTTTGCTCGCATTTTAATTGACAATTAATTGTTGAGGGGAATCACGTTCTGCTACGTGACACAGTGAAGTGAACCACGAAGCTGCAAATGCCTATTTGGAGTCATGACCGATCTTCAAACTCATGATCAGACATTATACGAAAATGGTTTACGTTGCACCTATGACCAATTGGTTCTGGTCATGATCATACAGATATTAGATACTTTGCTACTTTATTAGGATGCAGACATGCAGACGATTTCCAGTCGGCATAAAGAATACCGAAGGACGCTTTCTTTTGATGTGGTATTCGCGGTTCGTTTGACATGTTCAATTTAATTGACCTGTATATTTATTATGTTTCAACATTTCCACTCAGCTTTTCTATTACAGTATACATTTTGAACAGAGTTCATTGCAAAGTCACTTTAAAAGTGAGTCTATTTCATATTTTTATCCAGTTGGTAGCATTGAATCAATAGTACATTCAGTTTCTTTTTCGGATCTTGATTTTTTTCAATTGAGAACCATGAAAAACGTTTACGAATGTTGAAGCTGGAAGGATTCCCGGATTCCGCTATTAATATGTGGTTCAAACAATTCAATATTTTCCAAGCCATTAATAATAATGAATGTCTCAAAATTGTGGTAGTGTAGCAAATATGTTGCTGGCACTAGCAGGCAGGTAAACGTTTGACCCACAAATGTCCAAAAAGCTTGAGATTTAGAGAAGCAATGAAGCACAGCACCACATAGTGAATAGAATATAACTGCGCCAATCTTTTTTAAATGTTTCCGTTCCAAGAAAGCACACTGTCTTGAAGGGAACACTAAATTGAGTATCAAATACTGCGAAATTGACAAGTTGCAATTGCGGTAATGAGGCTAACGATTGTGTTTTGCTGTCTTTTTCATTCCTATTGTTTTGAATTGTTTAGTTTTGCTGCGCAGACGGAGCATCGTTTTAAAATGATTGATTGACTCCATCACGAAGAAAGGGAAAATTGCCAAAAAAGGAGTATCATAACCGGGGCCATTAAATAATCCAGTATTGGAGCATATTATCATTATCAAGCGTTTGGAGGAACTTCAACTTATTGCGCATTAACCGTCATAATTTTCCATAACAAAGAAGAAAAAAGCAAGAAAAGGGGTGTAAAATATGCGAACACAAAATATGACAAAACTAACCAGTGTAAATGTACTGGAAGGAAGAAAGCAAATTTTCTAGCTTGGAACAGAAAACAGGATCCGAAACTGAAACATAGTCCATTTGCATACATCATGAATACATAAAAGGGGTTTTTACTCACTTGCCTTTTGCAACAGATTGAATGAAACGAGTCGAGTCGGTTCGCATAGGATCTGCAATTTTGCGTCTTTCCATCGTTTGCCTTCCACCATTTCTTGCAACAAAAGCACGTACGACAACACTAACAAATTTGAATGAAGTGGCGTTAGTGAAAATGTACAGCGTAGTAGTACGTAAATAAAACGCCATTTTCTCTGGTAGCACTTTTTGAAAATAAGTACACAAGATGCCATTTGTTCTCATTGAACTCGTGCAAATTTCATCAACTAGATTATTACCAAGCTTTGTAATTTTCACCTAGAAAATTTTCATTCGCCTTTATTAAAGTTTTTTATTTACTTCATGCGTTTTCTGACACTGAAGAAGTGGCTGTGATTATGAGAAGAGCAAAAAAATACGTGTCTTACTCTCAAATTCACATTTGCTCTATTTCCCGTACAAATAATTTAAACAGTTCGTCTCATTGCAAAAAAAGAAAGAAGCAAATTTGGATTTCCAAGCTCCTCATCAACTGTTCAGCAGTAAAATCCGTACAGGATTAGATGGTCGAACAATCCTAGTGAATTTTTTGTCTTCATTGCTGTATATTTTATGAGCTTGGGACACGCTTTGTTTGTTTTAGTTCATTTTTACCGTTAGAATATGATGACGTTACAGAGTTCGTTGGTTAATGCCTCGTTTTCATATAAAATAATGAAGTTTCAAGGAAAATCTTTTTATTCTTTCTCAGGATGAATGATAAATAAATTTCATTTTGGTGTTTTTGTGGAGGTGGTGCAATCATCCTAGAATCAACGCTCCTAGATTCATTTATTATTCTTGAGAGCAATATTGGAGCATTTTTAAGAGAAGTAAACCTTAAAAATAAAATGAGCATCTCATCACCTCGCATCACATCACATGCCTTGTACAAATCTCTAGCTCGAGAAATACTATAATCTGAAGGGGATTTACAGGAGACATGCAATAATATCATCATGACTGAGCCAAGGCTAAAAGTAAGGTGCCGGGGGAATGTGAATCATTTTTAGGGAAAAAATTACACCTCTGCCTGCCACATTTATACTCAGTGATATGTGAAAGTAAAACGACTCTGGCCATGAAGTGTGAATAATTTGGAGAAATGCGTTTTGTGTCACATATCAACCTGGAAAATATACACGATACGGGAGGAAACGAAAATAAAATCTTTTCACTCCGTCACTCGAATGACATTTTTATGTCCAACATGAGATAGTTTACGAGATTTTATGCTATTATAATAACAATAAAGGACGAGTAAAATAAAATATTCAGTTTTACTCTGCAGTAACCTGACAAATGTGAGAAAATCCTCAAGGTTTGCGTTGACACAGCCATTGTACGACTTGTCACATTAATCAATTGTAGCGTCTTTGGTCCTACCATTTTATTACTGGCACCTTAAGTGTTGGCGTGGAAGTAAATTGAAAGGTTTATCAATGTCGACCTGTATCGTTAACGAGCAGTGTTACACGATAATACAATTGAGAAAAATCTACTGTTATCTACTTTTTAGATTTGATACCTTTTGAATGACAAATGGAGTTTTGAACATTACCCCAGGTGACTTGGAATTAGAACTGATAATTATGTTTTGCCCACAGGTGACCCTGTCCATCAGGAAGGACGGAGAATCTTTGCCGGCCTATATGAAGCAAGATGGCCAGCGATTTAAATTACCGAGAACACTGAAACTCGCTGTGGACACAACGTACAGGGTGGATTTGTCTTTTAAGCCACCCCAAGTATTGACGTAAGTGCATGTTTTTTCTGGCTTTGTCGCTAAACATACATTTTAATAGAGAAATATGTTGAAAGAATGGAGGTAAATAGTGCGCCCATGGTGTAGGATGTTTTTCTCTGTTTTCAACGACCAGAGATTTTCAACTCAACAAAGCAATGAAATGATTGATGACAACACGTAGTCGACGAAGGCGGAAGTGAGCGTGTCACTCATTATTAGGCGCTGTAAGACACAACGATTCGTCATGTGTACTTAACCAGAACGTGGCCACTGTGCTCCTTCCATGATAAAAATGTTTGTTCCAGAGTACTTGTAGAGCAAGAGTGACATTATATTATGTGGTCATTATTTTCTCTTGAAAGTCACACTGAGAGAAGTTGATGGAGACAAACAGGCTATTCAAGGATGTAGTACTACTTATGGCGGCGGCACCACCAAAAAAATAATTCCTGCTATACCAAAATCCATATCTCCGCTTTCTCCGCAAGCTCCTACTTACCACATTATTCTTTGCGACTTTTGTTTTTCTTTCTTCGAGTCACTAAAGGCTATAATACCACAGACGAGTAGAACAAGCCGACGCGTTTATTTTATTTATTCCTTTCTTTCATTTCTCCCGTTTTTTTCTTTTTTCTGGCAAAGCCAAGAAAAACGACCTTTTTATTATACAACACGTGCTTCAAGCTGTTTGTCCTGCCCTCAAAGATAGAGAGGCAGAACGAACGGTGTTATGCAATTCTGTAAGTGCTTCTTGCTGCTCCGTGTGTCCGTTTATGTTACGATGGAACGCAAACGTAAAGGGCAACTGACTGAGGTGATTAATGCGATTTGGGTTATTCGCCCAAAACTTTCCCTTCTTTACTTTCGTTTTACGGATGTCAGTGCTACATAACTCTCCTTCTCGTCTTCTGTGCATCTATTAAATATTTCTTCGGTTTCACTTTTATGAATCCATCTACGATTTCTTTACTCATTATTACTACCACACTAAAACTTTACCTCATGTAGCCGCATTATTGCCATTGCGTTGAGAAAGTAACAAGGGGTGCATTGCCGTAGGATAGCATGAAGCAGCAAAAAACGGATGATTATTGTATCTAGGGGTTAAGTCGTAATGATTTTGTTCGTACCACAAAAAAAACCGCTAGTCCACTGGCAAGCTAGACTTATCTTTATCTCAACTCAGCAGTAGCGGTTGGGCGGTATGGAAAAAGGCAAAGGTACAAAAGCAGTGGTAAAACATGAATGAGTGAAAAAGCGTTTATGTCAGTAGTCAGTGGTTCATGCAGTAACTCCAGAGAGAGAAAAAGTGAAAGCAGTGAATAGATCACCGATCCATGTAAAACTCCTGGAGGACCAAAGAGTGATTTCCTCTTCACTTCGTTTGCTCCGCTGGCTAGACCAAACCAAAAAACACTATCACTTCTTATTTCCTTTTTTCCACGTTCCCTAAGTCAAGAAAGAAGGCTTTCCACTCATTTTTTCCTATTCAATTTTCTCTGATAGCAAAAATACACTAAAATAGCGTCTGTGTTAGGCAAAATAGGGAAGGCGCAGCAATAAATGCGAAACGGGACAAAAGTTGCATAAGCAGCTAAGCGAATAGAGAAAGGTATCGCATAAAAGAAGAAAAAATCCCAGACAGAACTAGAAATTTGCTCGGAAAAGCAAAGTAACCTGCATTGTAAATACTTTTGCCTCCTGCTGTATTAGTCCTTGACTTTGTCTTATGTAGTAAAAGTAACGGATGTGTGTGGTCCATATGTGAACAAAGAAAAGGAGACAAATGAGGAACATTTAGAGTGAATGTGAGACAACCACTGTATTTTATCTCCCACTCAGCGTTTCGTATTATTCTCGGGGAGAAAAGTACTTATCCACCACCAAGTTCCATTTTACCAATTCAAAAAGGTTTTATGTAACAACTGCTGCATAATATGATAAAATACCTATAGTTAATTTAAGCCTTTTGTGTGCTCTGTGCACATAATACCGTGTCATGTAAGAAAATTGGAAAAACATTGTCTTTCTTGCTTTTCCTTGTCTTCCTTCATTGTTGTTATTGTCACTACTGAATACAATGAGAGAAATAGACCCTTCGTCTTCGTCTTCTCTCCAGTCTCACGCACGTCACTGTGTCCAGATACTAAAGAAAAAATGGGACATGGACAACCAAGAATAGGAGAAAACATATAAAAAAGTAACCTTTTTCGTCTAGTTTCTCGTTCCAGTGACATTTTTTAACCTTACACTTTATGGGTGGCTATTTTTGGTTTGGACAGTGTTTATTTGCGGAACATTTATCTCTGCGTTTAAGATGCATAGCTATTTTCCAGTGGCATTTCTGCCCGGTTGACGCATTGCTGTAAAGAGTTTCCCTATTTTCCATATTTTCTACCACCAACCACGCAACATATCTGCGCTCTGTATCATTGCCGTTGCATTGGCGTTAGTATTATTGACACGACACAAAGCAGGAGCCACAAGCGTGAATGTTGATGATGATAATGGTTGATTATATAGCACAAGGGTTAAAGCCATGATGTAAGCATAATCGAGTTGTTTATTTACTTATGTATTGTAAAGTAAGTCAAGTCAATATATACGTATTGTATGTATTAACTTAGCACTATATAGTGAAGACTTCTCCACCTAATGGCTCCCTTTGACCCATAGACTCAAGTTACCCGTTAATTTCAGTTGTCTTTCAGCTAAAAATATTTTTGCTGAGTTGACTTTGCCAGAAGATTTTTACATTACATTCTAAATTGTAGCATGGAATGAGAGTGTATGTACAAAAAAATGTAAAGTACAGCCACAGGCGTTAGGAGAGATACTCACTGTTCAATGACTTTAATTCGGATAGTTAAGTGTTGGTTGTGAAGGAGCCTCATTATAACATGCTGCAGGATATGAGACACTCCACAAAATTGTGAAAGAAGATTTTTAGGCACAGACACAACATAGAAAAAGACGACTCTGGCTCAAAGTGATTGTGCCTTTACAGCGTCTTTTAAGTCATTGGAAAGCTTCCTTTTTTCTTGAAATGATAATCAGCTCTTTTGAGAAGAAAGGAACGAGAAGCGTCTGAACCAATATTTTATGCTCTTTCACTCTCTCGACTCTATAATCAAAAATCCAACCGAACAGGGAAAGTTGGAACAATTTATAGGCTGTTCTCTGAACATACTTTTGACTCCACTCCAGTGCACCAGGCCCATTTTATTTACTGTATCGGAAATTCGGATTTTGTACTTATTTTTGTAGTGTTGATGTTGATGCTCCCTCCCTAAACAAACTCTTCAGAGTCGTTTGAAAAACGAGTCAGGAAGAATATAAAAGAGCGCAATGATTTTACGATCATTTGGGACCTTATTTAGAAGCGACCACAGATTAAATTGAGATCGATGTCGAGTTTTTTCGCGTTTGGTCAAAGCTTGTCTTTAAGACTTTTTAGGATGCATGTGGTTGGCGTCATAAATAAATAGGTACTTGCTATGTGTCCCGCTAAAGTTTTTTTGGAATAACAAATCTACCATTTCCACTCCTACTATAACAAGACACAAGTCTCTATGTTTATGTGCAATATTAAGGGTTGTACGTCATAATAAATAAATAGGAAGTTTTTACTTCGATAATAATTCTATGTTTACTATTGGTTCGTTCAGTTTCCCATTTTTCAATTTAAGGACCATTCTTACTTACTTCATGTCGAGAATTCTAAAAACAAGCCCAAACCTGGAAGATATTTTAGTAGTTTTCTTGTATCCGCTGAAGCACACGTGGATATTATTCATGTGTTTCATGGATTTCAAAGTGAAAGTTTATGTTGGAGAAGCAAGATGATGTTGATGGTGGATACTCATGGATGAAGTGAAGCAAACCGACAAGATGTGTGTGTGTGTGCCTATTTTATCAAATTTGAGTCTCCGAAACGAACATAGCGTAACTTTGGCAAACAGATGAATTAAGTCTAAAAAGTAAAACACGGAAGAAGGGGCATAACATAATAACAGAGCCTGGTATAACACAGGAAAATGTTGTTTCGTTGAATAAGAAACAACGCCTCGGTCAATAATGCCATTTCGGCTCAATCTTTTTTACGTTACATCACGAATCACGAACAGTTGTATCCAGCAAGACCACACACATCCCATAAACGCAGAAGGGATAAATGTTCACTTTACTTTGTCTGCAGAGCAGCACCAGGACGAAACGCAAAATTACGAAACAACAAGGAAGCTGAAAGATTATATAATATGTATAAGTTAACAAAAGTTAAGGAAATAAAGGTCTCTACAACAGCCTCAGCCTGGAGTATTGTGACCACCTCATTCATGAAGCCAGCAAACTTCAGACAAACATTTTTGACTGCTGCCACTACAACTGATTCGCATTTTAGCATGTCGTTTGCCACAAGAAACCTGGCCATTTTCTTTTGTTTCACTTCTGCCTTTCTTACTCATTCAACAACGAACAAAAAGATCCTTTAGCAAAGGCAAAAGGGCCATTTTTAACTTGAACATTGTTTTTTGTCTTTTGCTGCGCCATTTAAGAAGACGGAACTTGGCCATTATATTATTACCCGCGATTTGTCTACCAACATTTAGTGTCCACATTTTGCTCCATTCTATTCTATACTTGAAGAGAATTCCGTTACATCTGTGTGTTTATGCTTGACCCGCCATTCCTTTGTTTTCTTGCATCATTTTGAAGTAGCCTAGCAGGAAGACCGAGCAAATGGATCTCAGCTATTTACTCTTCCTCCTCGATTCGTAATACCTTTTTATTCGTATATTCTTGTTATTTTGCCCCTTCTGTAGCATTTACCTTTACATTTATCTGATTCATGATACTGAAAAGGAAGACATAACTCTGCTCTGCTGTTGTTATGCTTCCCCGGTCCGCTCTCTGTAGCCCCGAGTCATTATGCATGGATTATAAGAAATCCGTGTGTAAAGCTCCTGGAAAATACAAAACAGAACACAGCGGGGAAAAGCGCAAAAATTGTGTTGCAACGTCTTTCTTAAAGTTTCACGCTACTTTCATTCATACTGTCTATCTCAATTTGAGGCAGAGAATGGTGCGTGTGAGTTGCTTTCTCCTTTTATATTTTTCTCCTTAAGATACCCAACTCAATTTTTTGAATGTGCAGAACACTTGACCAATATTTTTTCAGCAGATGCTCCGATGCTATTATCTAAAAATAAATTTAACGTTTTGACTACTTCCAAAGATTCGTTTGGGTTCTTTTTCTAGATCGGTTTGTGAGAGAACTCTAATCTGAATGGAATGGCAAGTGTGCATCATTTTAATACACACGTTACACTGGGTTCCACATCTTTTCTCGATGTTTCCTTCTGAGACTACGCGAAAGGTTCTTTCATGTTCAGATTCGTCAGGTCTGATTTATAAGAGGTATTTCAGAAGTCGCACAATGTTTTCGCTGAATCTCGTTTATAAATATCATGTAGCCATTGCGCCAATAGAGTAGGCAGACCAATGAAACAACACTGGTCATGACCGATCTGATACCATCCCACCCATTAACTATTCATGAGGCACGACTTTTTTCAGAAAAAAGGAACGATTGCCCCTGATTATGGCCAAATACAAATGTCGTCCTGCAACCCAAACCAATCCAAGTGAGAAGAAAAGGTGGATGGATGTAGAGAATACAGACATTGGGTATTTTTGTGTGTTAACTTGGTGGTAAAACCAAGACCTTTTTAGCTTTCAGATCACTTTTCCTTCTAGAGAAAAGTCATGAATTTTTAAGAAAAAATTCGTTTCAATATCAATCTTATTTTAAAAGCAGGTTCAATTGCGAATATAAAATAGGAATTGTTTTGCCGTAGAAAGGAATAAATGGAAAGGTTTGTCCAAATTACAGCGAAGCACATAAAACCCGGGAAACTTTTGTTCTGTTGAAAGTACGCTGTAATTTTGGTTAACCAGAGCTGGAGCTGAAGCAATGACAAAGTGGTATTAAGCGTTACAAGCTAGCCTGCCATATAATTAAGCTTAAGGCTACAATTTTTAATTAAATATAAACCTTACAATTATTCGTGTACACACTGAATGCCTAAGTGACTTTTCAGCAAAATTACTGCGCCCATTATTATTATTACCCATTATGATTGTAGTCAACTCTTTTATCAGGAGAATGTGTTTAGTATACCTCCGAACAGAACAAAAGAAAATGGCCATTTTAGATAATACAATACAACTTCATTTCATTACTTTTACTCTGCCTCCGCCACTCCGTGTTTTCTTTTCTACTTACAACAGGAATTCAAAAAAGAACTTTTTAAACAGGAAGTTAAAAACGGGAATGTGGGAAAAGTTATATTATTTTTTCATGACGGTCTGGCTTAGTTTACTATATCGTTTTGGGGCAGACGAATACATTTACGTTTATTACCACTGACTTTTAAACTCCTTCGCTGTACAATTATTAAAATCACGGCACATCTGTACTCTACAAATTCTTGTCTTGTAAGTATGCGAAAAACAGAAATAGAGAGCCAGAAACACTAAAAGGTAATAATAACAAAAACCGACAACGACTGCAGTTTTTTTGGTTTTCTACTTGCCCCGCAGAAATGGCTGGCTGACTGCAACCAATGTTTTTTTGTTATTTGCTCATGTTTAACTTTCCTTTTTTTACTGATCCAGGGGACTGGTTGGTGATGGCGTTGATGGCGGAACATGATAATGTTTTATGTTCATTCAAGCTGACTCAGTCAGTTTAAGTTCACTGAGTCAGATTTTAAATGTGTGAATAAAATGCTAAATGCCTTGTTTTGGGAAACGAGCAGTAAAAGAAGAAGAATAACGTGCTCAACTCATAAAAACTGCGGTGGCTCCGCCAAAGTCCGCAAATACGACAAAACATTTACCACGTTAAAATACCAGTAAATGACATTGCTACTTGCTTTTTGGTTTGTTTGTTTGTTTCAGTGTAGGAAAGTGAATGTGTGTTCCATTAAACATAAGAAATAAAGGGGGAAAACACAACCTAAACTTTCGAAGCCCTGGAGGCACAACAGCCAACTCAGATTGTCCACATTTTATCTTTGTATCTCACTTTCGTTTAAGGTTTTTTATTAAACCGCTTCCTGAAGGTCTTCCTGCCTAAAAACTTTTGTCGACACTCTTAAACTGAAAACTCTTTTCCTTTAACATAATATGGGCACGTACGATACTGATGAGTATGAGTTTTAAAAGATTTCCCTTAGCGGGATAAAGCCAGCAATTCAACAGTCGTACTTTTTCCTTCAAAACAGTACCGTGCTCTCTGAACCGAATTAAAGCGTTTCTTGTAAATGCACAAACAAGAGCTTGAAATTTAGACTAATGATGTACTTACTGAGATAAGAGGAAAGTAAGTACATCAAGTATTCATCTATTCAATTTTTTCAAGTCATTTTCCTTTTTCAGGACAAGTACTTTTAGTAGATACTTGACCAAATTGACAAAACTAACTAAATAAATAATATGCAGAAAAAAACTTTAATTTTAAACTTATAAACTTAGAGAGAAGCTTATATTTTCAAAAACATGATTTAACTGGCTTAGGAGAGAAGTAACTTTTTAGATTCATTTAAATCAAAGGATCATATATATTCAGCCAGTAGAAAACTTGCAAAAAGCACGGTTTGAAAAACTTATTGGCTTGAATTTTGTTTCTTAACGGATGTTTTGCAATTTTTATCTTCCCCGACATGCCAATAAGCTTTCTACAAACTTAAATCGGGTACTTGAATTTCTCCATCTAAAAATTGGCGCATGATGACAGCTTCATGTCAGAATCATACATTTCTAGATAATTCATTGATATCTATCAGAAACGGCTCATTTGTTTATCGAGTACTTTTGTTTTCTCTATTTTGCACACACATGTCTATAATCCAATAATACGACAATGAAAATGAAATATGTAGCATGAAAGATGGACAGACAGGCGAATTCGTTTCTACTCAGTCAGTGGACGAACCACATGGCAAGCAAGCTTTTTGCTTTGGTGTTGTCAAAATAGAAAATTGCTACGAAATGAAATTGAGAACATGTTTTCTGTTAGGATAGAAATGTTATGTACCTAGGTATTACTTTATTTTTCATTCTCTCTCACTTCTCCGTACAGATTACAATTAACTTTTTCCTTTTATTCTACTGACAGCTTCGTGTTTCAGCTTAAAATCCACGTTACTGTTTCCTAAAATCCCTTTCCTTCGATTGTCAAAAAAGTATGCTTCCACTTTATTTCATTGAGTCAGCGTCGAGTCATTGACTTACAGCCACGAGTCTCATTTTCATCAATAGCATTCCTTCTGGTTTGAAAACTGTTTTTGCTAAACGCAGTAATTGCTCAGTTAGTAATGAGTCAAATCGCAAGCACTTTTAAAATGGTGTATTGTTTATGAGAAAATTTCAAACGTTTGAGTTCTCTTTGTTTGTTATGCTGATGGCGGATTGCATTTTCAATCAAACAAAGCTTTTAAAAGCCCTGTCCAAAATTTCTCATAAATTTCTCATAAAGCATCAATTTCAACAACGTAAATTTTTGGAACTCAATTAAAGTTAAAAGCGTTTTGATGTTAATAGAAAGGAACTCCGAACCGGATTTTCGTTCCACGGACCACAACTTTGGTTTTAGTTTTGTGTGGCCACATATTCAGATTTGTTCTCTCGCATACACACGTTATGTACCTAGTAATTATTGCGTTTCTTGGCTGATAGATTGACACGTGTGTGTAATAAAGCAATAAGCAAAGTAGAAAAGTATGTGCTACAAACAAGTTTATTTTTAAAGTCATGTGTGCAAGCGATCGACACTGTAGCTCCTGACTTAACATGCAAACGGCGTGAAACAGGAAATGATAACTCAATTTTTTTCCCGGATGTGTAAGAAAGCAATTGATGTATGATTGTATTTTAAAACGAGATCGCTCGGGTTTTTGCAGATGTCACGGTTAGCCAAAAATAATAAAAAATGACACAAATTACACGACTTAATTCTTACGAATATTGATGGAGATAGAAAATATTAGAAATGCTGCTACTTTAGGGTAGCATTACTTTCGTTAAAGTAGAAAGGTCATAAAGCTTTATATTGAAGATTGTGTTGGCTCAAGAGAGAACATATAAAAAGAGAAAAGTGTACCTACATTGTCGTCTCCCTACCACAATGGAATGATTTTTATTTAACCTTTATATAGGTAGCTCTATATTGTTAGATTAATCACGAAAATGTTAAAGTGTGTAAAGGATGGATGTCCTATTATTGTTACTCAGAAATAAAAGTCCTTGTAAAAGTACGTTTTGATGCAATTGTCAAGGACAGGCCAAACCGTGTTCATTTATCATACGTACAATTGACACAATGTTCTACAGTAAATAGAGTACATTTTCACACTCGATCATGCCATGAATGTTAGACTCAACCATAAATGCATTAAGTTTCTTTTTTTCGTAGAAAATACAATGCAATAGAATAGAACATTTTAACTTCATTGTGCTTTTCACATAATTTCTCTACACAATAGAAAAATTCACACGTGAAAGTAGCTGTTGTTGGCCGTTTTCCACTTTCTGTAATATATAAGCTCATCTGACTTGACACGGCATCATTTCATGACAATTCTCCCTCATGAATATTTTTCTGCCATTTTTCATTCTCTTGACACTTGGAAATCCAAATATAACAAACCTTCGGAATCAGAATGAGTCAAGTCAACCAGTTATTCATATGCGACTTGCGTACGTTCGGATATGTAGTCTAAACAGCAAGGTCATACTTTATACAGTAGTGACATCCACTGTGCCCAATTTCATAAAACTATCTTATGCGTTGATTTTGCTAAAAAATATTCTTAGCCTGCGATGCGACGAAATGAACCTGATGAAGGTGTCTTATGAATAATATATGTACGTTTTCGGAGTAAAGTTAAATTTTAATTGGTATTCTGAAATAGCATACAGGAAATTTGGAGAAAAACTATTTACAGAGAAAAATTGCCTATAGAATATGTCGTTGAAAATAAAAATTCCAATAACGTGTACGGTAAATAATGCAAGTTCAGCTGAAAATTATCTACTGCAATGCTTCATCAAAAAGACTGCGAAAAGAAGGCAATACACCTTTTCTTTTGTCGCAGTGACAAGTTAGTGTGGAAAACAAAAGGTTCTAATTTTCTTTCGCTTTTCTTGCTTTCTCTTTTTCCAGGAATTTGCAGGTTCAGAACCAAGAGGTGTCTTGCCAGGAGAAAGCACGAGACAGCACCGCGTCAGCCTACTCGGGCATGTATCTCACTCACAATATCCCTGTGTCGAAGAACGGCGTGCGACACGACATTCCCATTGCCATGCAAGTAAGTTCTCACCAGCTTATATATGAACAAAACATAAAAAATAATAATAATTTAATACGTACATGCATAAAGTCAATATGCTTCCCAAAGTTATTCGCGTTGACGTATTCATGGCTCATGGCTCATGCATCATTCTACTTAACGCAGGTAGCGTTAATAATAATAACAGAGGAACACAAGCGGGTGGATGTCTGCGCATTATATAAATAAGAGAGAGAGAGAAAGCAATTTTATGTCGTGAAACAACAATAAAACAAAACTTGCTTTCTTTAACTGGAACATTTTGCATAAAGTTTTCTCTCTTGATCATAGTTATCTACACGGCAAGCGTTGTTCTGCTGTTCAACGGTGCTCATAAGCATTATAGCTTTCTCCATACTTTTGTCGTCATTTGGTCATTACCCCACCATCAGCAGGCTTTACTTAATTTCAATGCCTATGTGAGCTGGAAAGAATCGTTATTTTTTATTTTCATGTGTTCACAGTGATTCTAATCGTCCCTTTAACTCCAGCTCAACTAATAAAGGCCTTTCCCTTGTAAATCATTTTATAACATGACGAAAGAAAGCGACTTTAAGTTGTGGGACACTCGTCGCTTGAGCTGTTTGATGCAGTATTTGGTAAATGCAGGTATGCCTAGCACATGAAATGATAATCATCGAATGAGGACAACGCGAACAATAAATGACATGCCACCGGAGCACAGGCTCGGTGCATGTAGAATTATGGTGCTTTTTGGTTTTCTTTGCAATATTGAGGATAAAAAGTAAATGATTTTTCTGTTAGGCTTGTGGCTATTGTCACTACAGAGAAAGTTTAGCGTTTTTTTACAAGAAAAAAAATCAAATCAACTTTGTTAAAACTTTATCAGCCTTTTATAGGCACCGATTGTCCCACAAGTAATATTTGGCTTGGTCGTTCCTTGTATAAACTTCCTGCGCTGAGTTGAGCGACTGAATATTACATAGAAAACCCTATGAAAATGTCTAATATGATCGTTCATGCAGTATTCAAACAAAAAATGTTGTTTTAACTGGTCAACATGATTGCATTACATTATATAACCGCGCATGCAATTTATCAAACTTTCCCGTGTTGCATGTGAAATATTTATCTACCTACCACGAACCACTTAATGTGCATTTTGACTCTTGTTGGTTGTTTCAAGGAAAATGTTATTCTAGCAGTTAGCGCTACTTTGAAAAGAAAACAAAAAGAGCAAGCAGACAGAAAAGGTGAAAGTGGAAGGAGAAAAAAGGAGGCAAAAAATGACACCATGACTGTGACGTGACTTTGAGCAAAGTAGATTTCTCTTTTCTTCTTTACACCGTTTTAATGTGAAGTAATAATCGTTAAATTGAAACAATGGAAGGCGTAGGATGCGAATATTACGTGAAATGAAATTTAAGCTTGAAGAGAGGCTGCTAATACATATTTTGTCGGTGACTGGAGTTCTTCTTACTTAGAATATTTCCAAATTATACACTGCACTACTTGGCTTTGACAATTTATTTTTCATCTATATGCATTATTATTGTATGTATTAATATATTTTATAACAGATTGTGCAATAGAATAATTTTAAAATTCATACTTCCGTAGCCGGTTCTGCACGAAGGTAACAATTATTCGTCATTCGTCATCTTATCATAAACTTTCATCCAATCTTGCAGTTAGGCCATGTAATTAAAAATTTTCAGCTTTAATGTGAAATTAACACATTTTAGTTGGAAGTGTAATTCGTCATACCTTTTCTATTTAACAAAGTTCAGAGAAGAGTTTAGTAACTCTAGGGCCCAAATATGAGCCTGGGAAGAGTTTGAGTGCATAAAAGCACATAAATTGCTTAAGCCTGCCGTTATTATGTACTCAAATAAATTAATCAAAATAAATGAGCGAGTCTAGTCATTCCGACGGAGTGGAAACAAGCGGGGAAACAATGTAGCAGCATTCCATTTGCCCAATTAATTCACGATTCCTTGCCCCACACGGGAACATCTAACCTAACACAAGAAAAAGATAGAAAAGAGGCTTACTCAACTTCCAGTTTTTCTCGTCAAGATGTGAGCGAGTGTTCATTAATTCTTCATTAATCATTTACCGAAAAGAAAGCAAACGGGAGGAAACCTTTGGGAGGTGCTGTAAGCGGTAGAATATATGTAGTCTAATACATAAAGTAGGAATGAGGTCCAAACCGAACAACCCGGATTGTTGGCGGAAAGTTGGACGATTTTAGTACGCATCTCTGATATTGTGAAGTTTCATTTTCTCTCCGGTTCATGGAAATGCTGACTCCAGAAAACCTTTACGATAGTTAATATTAATTCAAATTCGTCCCAGACAAGACTAAGACAACGAAATGCATAACACTGCTCAGTACAATTCTCAATGTTTAGTTTACCTCACATTCATTGACTTCGCTTCCTACTGATGTCGAATAATTGAAATGGTTTGCTCTTTTGCTCGATGAAAAATAGATATGATATATCTAAGTATATTATCTATGTATCACCACTACAGTTTCGATCCACCAATTTCTTTAATTATTACTTATACTAAGAGTCAACGAGGCCACCACACTTTAGAAATTAAGAAATCACTTTAATTTCCATGTTTATAAAAACGGGTGAAAGTTTGCTAAAGGTCCAACAATAAACCTCAACACTTACGATTAGTTTGATGCAAAACTTATTTTATATGGTTTTTATACAATTTAAAATTGCAGATTGGCGATAAAGGGGAACTGTTAGTTTCTCTGCAAGTGAAATTCTACAAGTGTCAAGATTCCCAACACGCGGAGTGGGGAAGCTCTCTGCACTGTATTGAGTACGAATGCAGTTATATACCTGGTTCTAGCCGAGTTGTTGTGACGAAAGAAACGTACAGGTAAGAATTGAAACAACTCAGCGACACCTAAAAATATGATTACATTTAACTTTTAAAAACGTTTATCACTAATCGAATTCCATTCAGTTGTATCTAAATTCTCCTGCAGACTTACAAACAACAAACCCAGGTTATGTTGATGGAAAGAGAAAGGCGGCGCACTCCATATCAATTTCAACTTCCAGAAACATCACTTACCTACACAAGATGTTCCATTCGGATAAGACAAAATTGAAATGGGTGGGAAAATTGAAATCAACACGTTAACGGCCCTTTTAACGAATTATTTATTTAAATAATGATGTAGGATTAAATATTCATGAGTATAAATTAAAAGATTTATTTTTCATTGTAATTATTGATTTGGTAAATGCCATTTACTTATATATATTTTAATATATAATAAAATGCTACTGAATTCGAGTGCACACCACGAACGAATGCAATTTCAGAGTTGTGACATTAAATTGATTGTAGAAATGTTACATTTTAAAAGGCGAAGCACGCGTCAAGCATATTTAATATGATTTGTTCCAAAAATGTATTCTTATTGTTTATATTATTTGTACCACATATACTAATCCGTAGGTAGCAGAGTAATTTAAATTTGTACCATTCTGGACCAACCTTTTATTATTACCGCCATTGCATTAATTAATTAATTAATTATAATTATTACATTCACATTGTTAAATAAGAAAATAAAAATGGAGTACCTTTCTACCATTAAAAAATATCTTTAGACACCATCAAATTAAATACCTACATATAATTAATAGATTTCGGATCATAAATCGGTCATAAATAGCTTCGTTTAACATCTCTACATATTTGATGTTAATCAGAGTAATTTTTTTGTCAATTAGCTCACTGATGCGAAAACCATTACTGCTATAATCAATAATTACAATTGCGACAAAATACATTATATTACACCAGTTACCAAAAGTGCAATAACTCAATCTCTACCCATAATTAATGTATTTATTTATAATATAATTTAACTAACTTTAAGAAAATAGATTAAACAAACATTGAATAAATAATTATTATTAAATATATTTGCTGGGGTTCAGTAAAGAAATGGATATAATAAACATTTTCGGCACTTTCAGACTTTCAATGGGATGAGAAACAGGATTTTTCATGATTCGTGTAAATGTAGACATCGTAAATATTTTAAAGTGTTGATAGAAATTAAAAGACATATTATTTTAAGAGGTGAAATGAAACGGAATTGTTACAAGTACAAGTCAACAGATAAGGGACAAGGGCAGAATCTCTTTCGAGATTATAGTTAATTGCAGAATTTGTAGTTGAAAATTACATGAAAGTGGCTAATAAACTAGCCATTCAAATTAAAAGTGATGTGACATCACTGATGTCCTTGACTTTGATGCTGTCTGAAATGGGATATTAAAATATTGTTTGTACCACCCATCAAGTCTTAAATAATGCCTAAACTTGCTTGTAGCCTTAAAAACCTATGTATATATAATTAAGTTTTATTCAATGGTAAATCGTGACCGTGAGGTACTGAGCGATTAATTTTATCACATATTTTAACTATTGTTCGGATTACTTCTATGCAGATTACGTACTTTCATTCAATTAAATTTTATGTAAGACAATTATACTATGCTTTAGATATAATATTTAATCATACTTATTAATATAATATCATAAAGAATATTGTAAATACATATGTATATGTAAACAAAATACATACATATTATTGTACATTATGCGTGTAAGAAACTATAATTGTAACAAATACTATTAAATACTGGCTTCCCTGTGTTAAGAAGGGTAGTAAACGAAATGAGTAATGATAAAACAAGACACATAATTTTATGATTCTTTAAATTCAAACAAACTTGCGCACTCTTAAGAAATACATATGTACATATAAATACATTACTATGCTCTGTATTTTACTCGATAGCTAGTTTCAATTTATTTCGAAAAATTACGATCCTATAATTGTTTCGCATTATAAATATAAAAATCATATACATAAGAGATAACATGTCTACATTTTGCCATCATTGAAAATAAATGAAATCTTGCATTTTATCATTTAACAGAAGTTTGTTTCAACCACCTCACTGCTTTTTATCTTTTTATTGACCACAAACATGGGATGGATGGATCACAAAAGACAATTAGATGAATCGAGTTCATTAGAATTAGATTTTGATTACTATAGGCACATTTCATAACATTTGCTTATCGAGTCTCACTCACTCAGCTAAACTTTATATTCAGAGACTGAGATGAGTAACTTATCATCGAGCAGTATTACATGACCACCCACTCATAATTTCAAAATTCTTGTGCACACCGAGAAAAAAACAAAAATAAAATAAAATGTAGATCCCTTTCAATTCAACCGTGTGGAGGTAACTTTTACCCTTTGCAAATTAAGTGTGCAAAAAGTGAAAGGTCTTACCTCACCTGACGTGGTCGCCATTTATAATCAACTTTCATTTCCGGTAAGTTGCCAGTTTCTTCCGATTCTGCAGATAAAATTCAACCATCACACACACCTTTTTACTGGATAGGGTCATTCATTATAATTATCTTAACGCTACCTTTAATACCGGCGATGGGACAAATTAAATACAAAAATTATAATTTATAAACCACAGCGAATTTAGGCAAATGGCATAACAAGAACGGTTTCTTTGTTCAAGTTTTTATCGTCTGTCTGAGTCTTCCAATGACTCACCCAGAGGCGGGAAATGGGTCGTTCAAAAATATCATAATATCATCATTGCACTAGCAGATAAAGTGCTGAATAACGTCAATTTATTTTTTCTGTTTGTCTCTGTGCGAGAGATGCATTTAATTTTAGGATAGGAAAACGCATTTAATTATTAATTGCGTACACTCACTCACAATTAAATACTGTAGTCATTCGAAATCTTGCTACATTACTGCGTATTACTCTACTAAGACTAATTGTGAGAGTTGGGTAAAGTGTTTTAAGTGTTGAAAGAAAAAATGTTTTTCTTTCATTAAATACATTGCATTGGTAAGCTGAGCTGTTCTTTGTTTAGTTGTTTAATAATTGTTGTTTACATTAATTAAAAAATGTTGTAATTGTAACCAGATCGTAATTATCAAATATTCATCTCGTGTTTTTTCAGAAATTTCCAAAGTGTAAATACGTAGTTCCTCGGCCTAATTTATTTATTTCTGGTTGTGGTTGTGCTCAATTAATTACAATAATTGATCAACAGACTGAGGAGGAGAAGGGACTACGACTCGGATGATTCATTATTAGATCTACTTGGAAAGAAGAAACGAAGAAAGTGATGTTAAAAACTGAAACGCCAAAGTAACTGCACTGAGAAATAATTTGATAATGATCTACAAATCACAAGTAGCAGCCTCACTTTGTCCTCTGATCATGGTTTAATTCAATTTCATTCTTTCTTAGGTTTCACCAAAGATTTGAGATGCTGTAGCATTGTACTAAATCGCTGTATGTTTATTGTCGTTAACCAATTAATTGTTGAAGCCCGGTGATAAATATTTTGTGGTCTGTCCACGCCCACGTCCCAACAAAAAGTAAAGAATTGAAGGCGAAGCCGAAAAATTAATTAGTCTTCAGTCATTTACAATTTAGAAGAGACTGGTTTGACCAGAATTGGTATGTTTTTTGATCGTTTTGGTCGTTTTTGACAATGTTCAGGGATGTCCTGAATAATAAAAACGAAACAGAATGATTATAAATGAATGGTTGCTTTTTCAGTTAGTCAAAATGAAGGTCACGGTTACTACCATGAATGATGCGATCTTCAATTTGGATGTTAGTGAAGATTTAGAACTGGAGAATTTCAAAGCTTTCTGTGAAGTGGAATCTGGAATTCCTGCAGCGCAAATTTTAGTAGTTTTGGAGGGCCGACCGCTTACCGAAGATAAAAAATCACTCAAAGTATGCAACATTCATTTTCTTGCTTGTGCTTTGCAATCGATTAAAACGAAAACTTCTTGCAAGTTACAATTTGTAATTGTATTCTGTTTTAATCACCCAGGATCTAGGGATTAAAGACGGAGATGTAGTAATTATTCAACACCACCGAGGTCCAGGTCAGGGGCAAAGTAACCCCGGTTCAGGGTTTGGTTTTAATGTCCCTCCTCCTGCCGCTGGATTGCCTCAATTTGACTTTAGTACAATCCAGGTTCCAGGATCCTCTCAGCCTCCTCCTCGTCCGCCAGCAGCTTCCCAGTCCGGTGGCAACAATTCAAAGCGAACGGAAGACGATCCAGCCTATATTCGAGATGTTTTGCTCAGTAGCCCTGAACAACTGGCCTTGGTCAAGCAAAACAATCCTGAACTGGCAGAAGCTCTACTCAGCGGAAACTTTGGTATTATATTTTAAGAAACTGAAAGAATTATTTTTTAAGCACGTTGCCAAACTTAATATTTTGGTTATAATATTCAGAAAAGTTTGCCAAAATGATAAAGGAAATGCAAAAGCGGAGAGAGGATAAAGAGAAATTAAAGCAGCGCCTGCTAACAGCCGACGAATTTGATGTAGAAGCGCAGCGGTTGATAGCAGACGAAATCCGACAAAAGAATATTGATGCTAACATGGAGGCAGCGATGGAATTTAACCCGGAAAGTTTTGGGACTGTGGTAATGTTGTACATTGACTGTAAAGTGAATGGACATCCCGTGAAAGCATTTATTGATTCAGGTTTGTTCATCCCAATCAGAAATCTATCGCGAGTAAAAGATTATTTTTTTTAAAAATAAATTACTAATTTTGGATATTTAATTACTGCACAGGTTGTCAAACTACAATCATGTCAACGGATTGCGCAGAACGGTGCAATATTATGCGCTTAGTGGATTCCAGATTTTCTGGAATTGCAAAGGGCGTTGGCACTCAAAGAATTATTGGCAGGGTTCACATGGGACAAATTCAGATCGATGACGTGTTTTTAACGTCTTCCTTTTCCATTTTAGAGGACCAAAAAACAGACATGCTTTTTGGACTAGATATGCTCCGTAGACATCAAGTGAGTTAATCGGGGAAACCATCTAATCTATAATGTATATGTACATATTGTCATAATTTTTAAGTTTATGAAAATTGTTTCAGTGCGTCATTGATCTTAAACGTAACGTCCTTGTGATTGGAACCACTGGAACTGAAACGCGGTTCCTGTCTGAGTCTGAACTACCCGATTCCGCCCGACTCACTTCAAATAATCCAGAGTCTCTCAAAGAACACGAGGAAGCTCTTTCTAATTTGGGAGGAGAAGATGTAGGGTTGGCCAAGGCTATTGAAGAAAGCGTCCGGGAGCAGAGAAAAAATAAAGGTGGGTCATCTTCGCCAGGGTCAGGGTCGTCGCATAAGAAAGCTAAGAAAGAATAGTGGCAGAGTCTCAAATCTTGTTATTCTTCTATCGTCGTTGTAATTGTGGATCTCAATATCAAGATGTTGATGATATGATAAAGCTACAAAACTTTAGAGCACATTTAACTGAATATTTTTAAATTATATTTTTCACCATCATACTCATAAATACACGAATTAAAGGTTCCTTTTGTATTTTATCACGTTTCTAAAACATTGGTTTCAAAATTGAGTGATTGAATAGCTATTGTACGTCATTTCAATTTTCATAACCAAAGCCAGGTTTCACCTGCTTTTAGTGTGCATAAAAGCGTGTTCCTTTTTATTTTGTTTGCAAAATGCATTTTACTTGTTTTTCGCCTGTTTTGTAGAAGTAAGCAAAGGAACTAATAACACAAGCCGTAGTAGCACTGGCACTGGACCATCACAATCTTCATCATCATCGCACAACTTCAGTGAAGCCACTATTCAAAAAATTATGAAAATGGGCTTCTCCAGAGACCAAGTATACCTTCAATATTTTTATGTCTGATTTTTGTAAATTTGAATATATTTTACTGAAAAGGAAATTTATTTTAAGGTTTTAAAGGAGCTCGCAAATTTTAACGGAGATGAGACCCAAGCGATTGCTGCGCTCTTAGCGAAATCATTACAATTTTGACAACGAACGCGCTTCAATCACGGCGCACCAACCTCAGTTTTCCATTTCCAACCCCACAGACCACTCTAATCAAGTTTCATACTTCGTATTGTATATCTAGCGTAACAATAATTAAATTTAATAGAAGTCAAATTAAGTATTTTCTGCAAGAATCGAAAGAAATCGAAAGACATATATCACACGAATGAATCTAAAAGGTCATAGGCTATGGATAATTCTTTCTCTAAAATGTATCTTTTCGCTACCATTTGCACTGTAATTTGTGACCAGAGTTTATCTTCTATGTACTTAGGTAATGCTACATAGTTTACTCGTGTAAGGTTTGATTTTCATAATACTTTGTTTCAATTTTGGTGTTTACACAGTGTTATGTACCATGTACCAATTTTGTAGATGTTTGACTCATGATTTGATACTTGATTAGTCATCAGAATTATCTCCACTAAGTCTTTGTTAAAATACTAATAGGTACAAACATAGGTGGTACCGTACCTCTTTCTATAAACATTGTAAAGTGAAAATGTTAAGATTATTAAGATGAGGTTGTGTGTAGGTTTCAAAAAAGAGAACAATTTCTGACTATTTCATTATGAATAAATGTAGTGAAGAAAGATTCTCGTAAAGCAATGTCAGAGACCAAAGAGTCAAATTATGGAAGTAGCTCGAGCGGCAAACTGATGCATTGATGAACTCCCAGATTCTTTCATAGCTTGCTGGCAACTTTTGGAAGTGAAGCTTGTGCATCATATCACTCACGAGTGGAGTGGAGCAAGCGGCACAGGGTAATATGATATGATGCAGTTCAAGAAAAACGGCAGTGCCTCCGCATTGGACAAGAGAGTCTTGTGGTAGAATCCAAAGGAGAAACATTGTTCTGGAGTTGCAGTTTTGAGTTCATACAGATACATGTGAAGTTATGAATTTGTGAACAATTCCTGTGTTGTGTGACGTTAGAGACTCCTCCAAAAGCATTGTTATACCAAGTCTTATCAATGTTATCAGTTAATATTATCACTCCTTTTATCACCACGAAGAATCTGATTAATTTTACTTATGTACATAGAAGATTATAATATAATTAAAGCTACTCTCGGACTAAACTGATCTAATAAAATCATTTCTTTTTATCTTATGAATCTACTTAAACAGTTAAATTTTGATTGATTGCTTTGATCATTGTGAGAAAGTGATTGTGTTCCACAGTTGAGGTTTGGCAGATCAACTCTAAGCAAAATTATCCATTAATTGTAATTTGTAGCGCGTGACCGGAAACATGGGCTGTATACAGTAACAGTTTTGGATTAATTGACGGCTGCTGTCTACATTTCACATTTTCCGTTTCTGGGTGAAACTTACTCCGCTAGAAATGGAAATTTAAAGGCAAGGATCACATGGTTGATGTCTATATGTCACTTTGGCAAGTCAGGTAAAAAATCAATTATTTTTAAAATGGTCATTGCTCTGAGTCCTGACTTCGCTTCGTCTTGACTAAGCTCAACTCACAAAACATGTTGCTTGCATAAAATGGGTTCGTTGGTAATATGGTAATTGATTTGTAACATCGGAAAATAAAAACAATTTAATAATTCATATTCATACAAGTAGGTTTGGTTGCATCGAGTTTCTATTTCGGTCGGTTAACGGAAGTGAATATAGGTATGCATATGTACTTACTCATTTTCATAAGAATGGAATTAAAGTTCTTTCGTCCGGTCCTTTTATCCTACTGCCGCAGTACTAATCACAAGACAAGACAGGTTATGGGCAAAATCATTTAATTTCCATCAAGGAAACAGAAACTAAAACATGAAACGTTTCCAGAGTCCAGAATGTAGATGGTAACATTTCCTTCTGGTGTACATTGGCAATAATAGTACATACATGTGTCGTTTCATTTGCAAAATATGAGGATGTAGTCGTAAAATTGTATGAACTGACCTCTTTGAAACAGCCTTGTGTTTCTGTTTTCTGCAAAATCTAACAAGGAGTTCCTTGTAGTTAAATGCAGACATTTCTCATCTTGCCCCTTGTTTCTTCACATTTTTGGTAGAGATTTAGTGTAAAATCAGGCTGTCGCTGACTCTACCCTTTAGATACATGAAAGAAAGCAGTGTTTTCGTCACCCAGCATGATTTCGCCACACACGCCTTATTTATAACTGGCTGTTTACAAATGATAAATTAATTTGTGTAGGTACTTTTACAAGGTAAAAGTGAACGAAACGTGCTCTTGAACAGAACATGAAATAATGATGTTATGTTTCGTTTGCTCGTTGGCGTCTTGCCTCCTGCCGATGTTGCTGCCACTCCGGCCACACATTACTTTTACCATTATACCACTTTGTTGGATTTTAAAGAACATTTTGCCTCGTTTTCTTAAGTTAAATTGAAATTTGAATTTGATGTGTGGAGTGCAGCATGTAAAATTCTCTCGTTTCTTTCTAGAACAAAGCTTAGTCAGCTAAAATTCTTTTCTCCGTTCTCATGTCATGTCATGACCTCCTTGTCTGCGGCTTTACTTTTTCCTGTGTAAGTTTAAATGTTAACGTATGCATGTAATACTTCTGGCTTTGACACACAGAAACACACTGTGTGCACAGCTCACTGCTTTTTGAACGAAAAGCTTTGATCTGATTTAAGGAAAATTTTCTGCTTTTAGAATTCTTTACTGTCCTATCTCTGTCCTTTTAAACGTTCGGACACACACCGTGACATCTGGCACTCTATATTGCTACAAATGTCCTTGATGAGTGTTTTTTACAAGTAGAAACGTTTGGTGGAAATCGATCTCTTAAATTTCCAAGTGCAAACATAAAATGTTACAAATGTCAGAGAGCAGAAGCAGGTTGCAATTTATGACCTGAGTGGTGGTCGTGATAAAAAACAAATGCTTTTTTTCTCACTCAGGTAATTTTCCGTTTCTTGGAATTCATCTTTGTACTCGCCATGAGCTATTTCCTTGTATAAAATTTCAATTACTAATCATTTAAGTGAAGTAAAGTGTCACCTGAAAACTTCTCGAGTGCTTTAAGAAAAGAATTGCAAACTTCTGATGTGGATGTGACCCGAGGAGGAGAGAAAAATCAATTAGCGAGAATTTCACTCGAGTTTCACGAGCGAAGCGAGTGGAAATCTCTGGAATTAGTTATTTTCCAGCTTTCCAAAAAATGTTACACGAAAGATGGAAAGCCTTTGACGAAGGAAAAGTAAACTCGTATTTAGAGTGATTCTATAATTTTTTAAGAAAAGAAATTTTTCCGCGAACGACAACGACAAAGATAATGACAATGGCGGGCATGAGGTACACACTACTGTGCAGTAGTATAACTGTCTATGTCTGTACTCTTGTAGGAAATGGTTCCATGTGTTACAAAATTGTTTGCTTTCTTGATGACGCTAAGACGAAAAATCTTAGAGTTAGCTATTTTATGACGCAATTATTCATCCCTCTCAAGTTCAATCCAACACACAAAATCTTGCTTCACTTGCGTACTCAAATTCTAAAAAATCACACTTCAGCTTCATAAAACATCAAGATTCTGTTTTTTCGGATGATGGATTTATTATCACATTGGGAATATGGATAGAAAGTTGCAACTTTCCACCTAAGTTGAAGGTTTCGAATGAATGAATGAAATGAAATACACACTCTGTCAAAGAGAGTGACGATGCCCGGATTCATTCTCAAATCAAACTTTCCAGCTGTGCGTTTTTCGGATGAAATGGAGTTTGAAAAGTAGAGATGTTTGACTTGAAGCAGTATAAACTCAATGTCGAAAACAACAACACGTTTCTTGTTCTTTCCTTTTCGCGAAGATTCAAGGATTCCTTCGTGCTTACTTCCTTCATGAATTGAGAACATGAACTGAAGGCAGAGAATTGAAAGAAACGCACAATGAGTTCAGGCAGGCGAGGGCGTCTATGACTGGGGCTTTTTTTGCAATTCGCAACTTTTCTTTGTCTTGGACTGGAGTGCGTGCTTTATTTGACTGCGAGGCTAACGAAGCATAGAAAGTCTTTTCAGAATCAGTAGTGGCATGCAGAGCATCCGTGAATCATGATCACGATACCAGTCATTCACAATTTAAGATGTTATCTCTAGTCAATTTCCAAGTCACAGAGGTATTGAAAAAGAATAATTTGGAATGATCGACTTCGGCTCTTGTGAATACGAATGAATCCCCGTAGACTTAATTTAAACACTCTATCCCCTGTCGTAATGTAATGCAGACCTTCAGTTTTATTTTTCTTTCTCTTTTCTCACTTTGGTTTCATTGCAATTTTTTATTTAGGATTATTCATGTAAACCGTGTAGAGTTACGCATTACACTTTTAACCCCAGTTTGTCTTGTCTCTCTCTCTCTCTCTCTCTTGTGGTAAAGATTTATGCTGTGTATAGTGAAATGGTTTAATAAGATTAATGACAGATTATGGACTTTCATTGAACAGGACAAAAATTCAATTTCTACTAGCATCACATCGGAGCAGAAATAGATTTAGATTTACGATACATTGCTTTGTGATTACGTGAATTCCATGATCCTTTTGAGGATTTGCAAACTTGTCGATTGCAAGTTTGGAAATATTACGCAATGCATTTGTAGATACATAGCTGGAACATCCAGAGAATTATGAAATGACATCCATGACTCATTTCTTTGTGCTCAATGACATTAGCAGAAGAGACGGCAACAAGAAGAGCGGATTATAATTACGAAAAGAAAGCACCGAAAGCACCTTACTTCGTTTTATAGCAGGAAGAGCGCAGCCGTGAAGTATGTCACAATTAGACCAGCCTTTGTTCGGAAAACCTTGATGAAGCAAAAGAAACTCTTTGGTTAAATACATTCAGTTCATCAGCACATTGACCGACCTTGGGCAGAAACTTTTTGTTGTGACCAAATTCTGTAGTTATTTCTCATAGTTGAGTACATCTTTTATACTTCCGCTCCCACTTTTCGCTTCGTTAGGGATGAAGAAAGAGATCGGAGTTCTCGAAGGCTAAGCCTAGCCTAAAAATATTTTTGGAACACATGGTAAAAACCCATGTCAGCTTTCTTTGCAACAAACAAAGACTTGCTTATGAAGCTATTAAATTGCCAGTAATTACCATTCCTATCTGTACTAATTGGATAAAAACAATTAGGAAATTAAGATTTCTAAGAATTTCAAGATATGAATAGAGGAAGAGTGGAAAATTCCGCCTCTCAGTTCATTTCACCTGGCAGCTTGAATGCCTTTTCCTTTTATGCTAATAATGTGCCGGAATTGGACAAGTTGGTGCCACGGCTTGGCTTTTAGTTTGAATAAGAGTAAGAGAAGAGGCAGAGCCGGTTTTTAAGAAGTTTTTCGAGAATATCGACCAGTATTATCTATTTACATATAATCTACTGCACGGGAAATTGTGACTCAATAAAGGAAGACTTTATTTGATTGTAGTTTCCTGTGAAACTTATGAACTCTTGGCTAGCCTGGGCATAAAATTGCCTTCCTTTATTTAATGCAACAGACTGTGACTGACAAAAATCTGTGAACTGTTAACAGAGTTTTGAACTGTTTTCCTGGGTCAGTGATAAATTTATTTATGTTTGACTTTCATACCCTTTCTTCCATCAAAAATATCAATGTAATTGGTTCTTCTATGATAGAACTTCTATCATTCAGAAAATTAGAAATCGCCGAAACTTGTGATAAGAAATCAAATCATAAATGAACAAAGAAATCGATTTCCGCATTATGAGCTTATTTGAATTTTATTTAATTTTTATGTATATAGGCTTCAGCAGAATCAGAAGTGAACTCTCCAGTTCAAAATCTGTATAGTCGAGCAGGAAGCCCTTTTGTCTGTACGACGCATTTGATGAGAGGAGCTGGAACACGGGTAATAAAAGCGAACAAGTAATTCCAACAGGAGCCTCTTTTGTCGTCTGTAGTCTATAAACTATGTTGTGCTGTGACTGCAACCTTCACAATTTTATGGAGTAGAAGGAAAAGCAGAAAATGACTGATTAAACTGAACTTGGTGCAACGTCTGTGTAAATAAAATTTCTCATCTATAATACTCCATTTTATAGGAACAACTAAAATTTATTGCAGCAGCTTTCCCTTGTTTATGAAAATGTAATACTACAAGATCAAGCCAGCCATCGACAGTTAATTAAACCTCCTCCGCTCCTCCGCTCCCGCTCAGTATTCAGTATATCTTCATTATAGTAAGAAACGTGCTGGAGTCTTGTTAAATACTACTGCCGAAATTCGCAAACTTTGACTTATAGGAAAGCCCTTTCCCCAATTTAAGATCTAATGAACTGCATTGTAATCTGTGCTCCCGCTCAGTATTCAGTATATCTTCATTATAGTAAGAAACGAGCTGGAGTCTTGTTAAATACTACTGCCGAAATTCCCAAACTTTGACTTATAGGAAAGCCCTTTCCCCAATTTAAGATCTAATGAACTGCATTGTAATCTGCAGGATTACATGAGGAATCCCGACTCTATCTAATCTAATACCGTTTCAAGGGAAAAATTTACAACATCGAAATACAATCATATAAATAAATACACACTAATNGAATCCCGACTCTATCTAATCTAATACCGTTTCAAGGGAAAAATTTACAACATCGAAATACAATCATATAAATAAATACACATTAATAAAAATAGCTGGCTGGAGTGGAACAATAGTGTTTAGATTAAATAGAGTGTGTCCGTTTCCCCTTTCCCGAAAACGGTGACATTAATGGGTCACGGTACTCATAAAAACGGAATGACTGCTGTGTGAGTGAAGTGCATATTTCTGTTTCGGATTCTGGTAAATAGCTAAACTAAACTGAAAGGAAAATGGAATCGAGCTTTTGTTTCATGTTGGTAGATCAGAAATCACAATAAAAGTAAAAGTGAGCACCATTCTTCGTCGTTACAGTGTGAAAGCGACTAGGTTCTTTCTCTCCATACAACTTAACCATGCAGTCTCTCGCCAAGGTCTTCAGCTTCTTTTGTGAAAGAACTCGAGACTGTGGCAATGGAGGTGATCGTGCAAAGTTAAAGTTCAGACCGTGCTCTCTCCCATTAATTCTTTATACAATGGTGTTCAAAATGCTTTTCATCGCTCCATTTACAACGTTCACGCTGACAGCATCCACAGAAATTACTTCGTCGTCATCAGTACAAAAGCTAGTGAACGTGTCGGGTGATTTTATTCTGGGTGCTATATTTCCAATTCATCGTCGTGGCACTGGAATGGAGCCCTGTGGAGAAATTCAGGTATGTCTCTAGTTCTTGGATACTTACATTTGTGATAAAATACATTTTTTTCTTTAGCCCATCAAGATAAAATGTTTTAGCTGAAGCGTTGAAGTTAATGTTAAAAAATAATGTCGGTGGGCCATTTGGGTTCTAATTCTAATATAATAATTGTCATAATAATTATTTTTGAGGGCCAATTCAAGCCAAAAGAGAGGATAATGAAGCTTTACATTCAATACACACTTTCTGCCAGACTTGCATTTTTCTCATGAAGGAATTTACTCAATATGTATCTATATCTCAACACACAGAATTTAGATGTATACTAGTAAGCAGAAAGTATTTATTTTAAAGTTAATAGAAATTCCTAAATTTAAATAGTTATGCAATCTAATATCCATTGCTTTCCTTGAAACTGCGAAGGTCTTTAAGAAGCACGCTAAAGTGTTTAGGTTAATTTTTTGGCCATTAGCGACAGCGAGTTTCATGAAACTGTAGTGCTGTGGGCTGTGTTTGAATTGTGATAAACACATTTGTACATCCTCTTAGATCCTTTGAACTTGAAGTCAATATTTATTCTGCAAGAAAGTTTTCTTCGTTGTTCTCATCCCAAGCATTCTCTTAGAATATCCTACTATTAGCATGGATTATTGAGAGGGCAGCTGCTGGCAGAAGTGTGGCATTATTTAAGCATGTCACAGCTTGTGTAATATTAATTCAATTAAATAAAATGTGCGCATTACAAAAGAGACAAACCGCGTCACATCGGTTTGCGTTTTAAGCTTAACACTCCACTTTGTATAAGCCTTATCCTGCATTAAAAGTTTTCCGTTAAACGTAGTGGCTATCGCTCGGAGTAATTATCCACGTGAAATTTATTTTTATGGGACATTTAACTAATCCTTTGTTTTTTGCAGTAGGACGATAACAGTAATTTATTCTGGACTTGTGCAAAAATATGGTGCAATTTTCATTTATGTTTTCCTTGTGCAGCCAGAGGACGGTATTCAGCCATTAGAAGCACTTCTTTACACCATCGACAAGATTAACCTTAACCATAAGTTTGCTTCCCGGAGTGCGCTTAGGAGTACTGGCACTTGACACTTGCGACTCCACGACGTATGCAATGGAACAATCCATGTTATTTATGAAAAGTACGTTTGCACATGCAACGCTCATTTTTTTCTCAAGTTCTAACAAACTTCATCTCTAGTTCGTATAACATAACCAAACAAACCCATTCCAGAAATAAAATGTGTGACAATGACTGTAGGTAAGGTTATTATTATATTGTTCTTTGGTGAACTTATGGCACGGTCTTACTTGACTGTATCTACAGTTCACTTTTTATGTCGTACCTGCAGCCAGCATTGAGCTCGTATTGGACAGTTCAGTAGTGCCTCTTCAAATCAGACATGAAGGTGAAGAGGGGATAAGGAGAAAGTAAACATTATTCATGTTCACTTTCTATCTACCTAACAATTATTTCGTGTAGGTAGATGTTTACTTTGCTGACTTGCAGTGGACACTAGACACAAAGAAAAAAATGGTTGAAAATTTGCAGTAGACTCGTGTTTTTTAATGTAAACCTTACCGTCATTGAATAAAGAATAAAATCTGCTTTACTGGTAGCTCCATCGCCCCATGTTTGCCAGATGTTGCTAGTTGAGACATGACGTCTTTGTCGCTGATTTTTTCTCTCTAGCTGTTAGGAACGAACAAAAAATGAAGAAAAATGAAACTTATTCTCGAAAAAATGAGTATTACATACCACTTTAATAAGGTTTCTCGGTTCATTTTCTGCATTAGTTACATATGCAGTAATTTATTTACTCACTTCTAACGAAGAATTTTACAATAACGACAAAAATCTTTATTTATTATGAAATCGAATTATTATATTTGGATTAGAGGATCAGATTTATGAAATACGACGAAAAGTAAATACCTACCTAAACGGCAATGATTTTTTGAGACAGATGAATGTATGTAAGTTTATCAATGACAATGCAGAAATGTTAAAGGTCAAGGCTAACTTGTATGTACAAGGGAGAAATAGAAAAGGAATTGAAAAATTCCACAAATTCAGTTATCTCATTACACCACCCATTACATCAAATTAGATTACTTCTTATTTGAGCTGTTCGAAAAATGGCTTTCTTTTTTCATTTGCGAGCATCGCTCAGTAATACTCACGCACAGTAAAGAAAATCCCATTGCGGGAATAAATGGAGCCAACGACTTAATGACTGTCGACGACCGAACGGAAGAACTTACGAGAGAGACAATCAAGATTGTGAATTGTGATAGTGATTATAGACAAAGACTTTTACTATTATGAAATGTCCACAAACCGTATCCACTGCACATTACTTGTTAAATTCCTTCAATGATATACATACATACACACAGCAAGTGGTTATGATGATGACGATGATAATAATAATAATCATAGTGATAACACCAGCATTTTGTTTTTATGTTTTCTCTTTTATGATATTTTATGTGTTTCTCTTCTAGGCTTTATATCCCACTACAATGAGTTTCACGAGAGAGAGTTCCGGTGTTCGGATGGCTCAACAGCCAAATTTCGCAATGGCAAGTTTGATCGTATTGTCGGTGTGATTGGTGGCCAATCTTCTTCAGTTACTATTCAGGTTAGTTCAATATTTTCACTGTCTCCTCTCTATGGATTTCAGCGTATCATTTCCTTTCTCAAAACAGAAAGAATCTGTCTTTATTCATTTTCTTTGTTATCCGTATATCTGTAATATCAGTTTATAGACTGACTTATTCGCTCACCATTTACTACTTACAATATTTTGTCTCCTTCTCTCCTCCTAACCTCAGCAAAGGTCATGCCAACAAACGATTTACTCGATTACTTTCTCCCGGCGGTTCCAGCAATACCATACAATATTTAATCTTCTGATCGTTTCTTTGCCCATTCCGTTTAATTTCTTACGTTGCTTGTTCTATATTGTATCAAATAAACTGTCATTGTTACTAAAATGAAACAGTCGGTGCTCTGTGTAACAAGATGGATCACTTCCGTTCCAGTGAAGTGAAATTGCAACTTGTAACTCAGACTAGACTCTAACTGGTAGTCACCGAAGAGAAAAAGTAAAAGCGTACTTTGACGGACTTTATTTCTGTGTCAGCGGATGTTTTGATGTGATGAACTGGAATAAGTGGTTTTGTGTGGAAGTCGAGTCAATCAATGTCATTCGTCAGATTTTTGTGACAGCGAGTAGACTGAATGCATAATGTATTTATAAATCGATCACATCCCATCAAGAGAATGCCGTGTGCACATTACATAAGCATATTCATTCGCAACGGGGAGAAAAGTAGAAATTGAAATCTCAGACTAATATTATTACAACACACAGCAGTCAAAATTTTCCGTTATGCAAACAAGTCAAACCACGACCACAGGGCTTTCATCATTCATTTTTTCAGGGACAAATGTTCATCAAAGAATCATTTATCAAAAATCCCAAGTTTTCAAAGAGTTGAAAGATTGAGTGGATTAAGTATCTTATTTTAGAAATTGCCAGACTCTTTTCTCACTCACTTAAGTTTTTGCTGCAATGTATGTAACTGAAAACTCACATTTAAGCTACATCTGCAGCACATCTCTTCCTATTTCTTTGGCAAGGTTCCTCCTCCGTCAGATATAAGTAAATAAACTGTGCTGATTCTAGGTCTTGATTGCGACAGTCGATTCTAAAACTGATTGTTCAAGAGTCTCATGAAGGCGGTGATGCGACGGGGATGTATGTGAAGTGTTTTCTTTATTTTGCCTAATCCAATCCAACTGAAGTGCTTTTGTAAATCACACTGTCTTAAAGACAACCACGCGTTAAAGCTTTCAGCTGAAGAGAGAGGAATGAAAGACATTAAGACTACTAAAATAATACACTTCATGGGTTTGTAGCTCATTTCCTAGACTGCGAGTTTTATTGCATATCACTGTACTTGAGTGAGAATTGGACACTTTGTCATTTCGTGAATCAACAAAATATGCTTTCGAAGGACGTTCCACAAATTACACCAAAATTCATACAAATACCATGTCATGTCACCAATTCTACTAACCGCCACCGCCAAGTAAATCGTAAGGAATGACCACCGCTACCACCCACATGCTAAAACAGAATGTATGTACGTATCGTAGATGATGATAACTCTTAAACATGATGACATTTATTTTTATTTTTCTCGTTCTCTGTTCAAATAACATTTTCCTACGCAGCAGCTTAAATTTCGTACTTTGTACTCTTTTACCTGGAGCTGGAACAAAGCTTTTTGTTTACATGCAGAACACAATCAACAACATTTTTCGAAAGAAAGCAATAAAAAATGAAATTACGTATATTGTTTCCAGCACGTAATGTAAATAGTTTAAAGATGAAAGTTGTTGATGCGTGAAACGAGTTCTGTCTTTGAGCTCTTGAATAATTCATAAACTTCGCTATGATAAAAATGTAGACAACTTTTGAATATTGTTCCGCTATAAGCAGGAAGGAGGATGCTTTATAATATTTATTATTTGATTTTTTGATTTTGACAGGTCGGTAGTCTTCTCAGGTTGTTCAAGATTCCTCAAATAAGCTATATGTCCACATCGCCACAGCTCAGCAACCGCGAGAAATTTCCATATTTCTTCAGAACGGTTCCTTCTGACGTGAACCAAGCTCATGCTCTCATCGATATACTAAGGTAAGCTCAGAATTGTCGTCTTCACTGGATATAGTCACAATTTACAAATGACGACTCTATAAAATTAACAATCTGGCATCTGGACGTTTCGCAAGCCAGTAATAATAAAGTAGTGAGTTTCTAGAGCTCTAAAAGCTCCAGAGATTAGAAAAGATGACAGTGTCCTGAATTATTTTGGGACCGTACATCTCCAAAGTCTCCTTGGATTTGTAGACACATCATAATTGATCTGGAGACTCCACCGCACCAACCACAGTCTTGGAGACTGGAGACTGTCTTATATTAGATTCCTTGTGTATTGTCAAGAGACAAATACGTAAAAGCAGTTATAAGTTGCTCTACTCAGACTTCCAATTCAATAGAGATTCAAGCCATGCATGCATTCTTTAGGTGATCTGAAATGA
Source organism: Cyphoderus albinus (assembly GCA_021029165.1). Classification (NCBI taxonomy): domain Eukaryota; kingdom Metazoa; phylum Arthropoda; class Collembola; order Entomobryomorpha; family Paronellidae; genus Cyphoderus; species Cyphoderus albinus. Next base: position 3,565 of record VYYJ01000323.1, on the reverse strand, counting down.
GATCCTTTCCTTGTCAAGTTCAAGAAATCCCATATGTTGGGAGAGAAAGTCTTAGAAATTCTCAAGTATAATATTGGACATATTTATAAAACGTTGATCTTCTTCTTAATGCCCGACTTTACATTTTACACGGCTCACATTTCTTCGCTGATGTTACGATATAAAACTGAATTTAATCTACCAACTGTGCCAATGCGACATTCGAGATACTCTGCAGATTGAGCTTATGGTTTTAAGTCTCACAATAAAAGAGAGCTTTTAGAATACCATACCATGTTTCTATCCTACTTTACGGTATGCAAACAGAAATATATAAAAAGAGAAAGTGAAATTGAGGTGGAAATTTCTATTCCTGTAGAAAGGAAGCGGATGGAGCTCTTTGTTGTAATGTATTGCATGAAGGTTCCTAGGAGTTGGTACTTGAAGTGAAGTGAACCTGAAATAATAAAAAGTTAGGTTTCAGAAAGAACTGGAATGACTTTTAATATAGACATAACGACATAAAGCCTGTCCATTATATAGTTTCTCAGTGATGTATGTAAATAATGTACTAGCAATATAGCAAGTGCGGTTAAATTATGAAAATTGGATGACTCTAGCGTATAATGGTGGCAGCGGAAAGCAATGGTGCGGACGATGTGACTAGATATTACGAATGGATAAATTGTATTGTCGACTTTGTTATAAGAAGAGCATCTATCAAGTTACAATATGCTAGCGTAATACTTTCACCTTCACAATAAAAATTATCTTTTACGTGAAATGGAAAATTAAATTATCACTTCTAGTCATAGTCATTAATAAAAAATGATGGTTCTTCATTAGTCTGTTCTCTGATGTTTGAATTAAGGGCGCTGCTCCCATCTCATCTGCTTTTATTACAAATTATCGAATAATGAAACAAAAATGTATACAATGAAACTCCTTCAATTGTAACCCTCCTTGTAATTTCAGCTCATTACTCTTTAAAGCAAAAAGGACTCTGCTTCATGGCAAGCTGAAACTGAGTAGAAAAAATGTACCAACTAAATAAAAACTTAACTTCATAGATAAAACATGCATCAATTTTTAAAAAAATAATTGGATAGCTAGAAAGATTGGTCAGAAAATTATTTTAGGTAATGCGATTTTCATACTCCTAAGTACATGCACTTGTACATGGTCATATTACCTCATGAGAGTGGTAGTTATACTGTAAAAATCGTCTATTTGGGTATATATAATATGTAACGAGAGGAGTAATATCCGATGGAATTTGAGGTTCTTTCGTGTTCCATCTTCTATCATAAAGGCGAGACCACCTCATTAAAATAGAAATTTGACGAGGCCATGTGTGTTCATTATGCACGCGATACAGTTACTCTGAATGACCAATGTGTACTGAGTTTCGTCATGGAATATTTTACTTTTCGGGGGTTTTGATCATATCGCAAGGTTCCTATTTCTGGCTTCAAGTTACTCACATTAGGGTACGTTTCGAGACGTTGGGAACTGTTTAATGATATTTATTTGTTGCATTATGATGGTTATGATTATGGAACATGAAGACCCCATCGGGTTTTACATATGCTCTTGGCAAACTTGCAACCAGACAATAAACTCCTTATGATATTTACCGTAGGGAAACGTTTACAATATTTATTAACATTTATATTGCATTGCATTGTAATGTACATTTTTCTCTGTTGCAGACATTTCAGCTGGAAGTATGTTGCAGTTGTCTACAGTGACAGTGAATACGGCGTTCACTGCTACGAGAGTCTCAGAGAACTTGCTGGGAATGACACCATTTGCTTCTCCTCCCCACATCGTGTGATCCGTTATCAATTCCAAGCGTCTGACTACGAGCAGATTATGAAATCAATTAAAACAAAGACAGAGATTAGAGGTAATTTTCAGCAACATTTTTATGCGAAAAGATGATCGGTATTGTTAATCTAGATTATTATTGATCGATTTGCAAAAGGGGCTTTCTAAAATTATAAATTCTAAAATAATCATTGTGCTTGTAAAGTAGGGGTTTATTTTGTTGAGATAGGTCTCAGAGAACTTGCTGGGAATGACACCATTTGCTTCTCCTCCCCACATCGTGTGATCCGTTATCAATTCCAAGCGTCTGATTACGAGCAGATTATGAAATCAATTAAAACAAAGACAGAGATTAGAGGTATTTTCAGCAACATTTTTATGCGAAAAGATGATCGGTATTGTTAATCTAGATTATTATTGATCGATTGCAAAAGGGGCTTTCTAAAATTATAAATTCTAAAATAATCATTGTGCTTGTACGTGAGATAGGAAAGTTTGGGTTCTAGCCGGCTTAGCCTACATAACTTTTTATTTACGTCAGCCCATTCTAATATTGGAATTTGCCAACTTGTAAATAAAATTCATTTTTTTATGTATACATCGAAAAAATTCCTTTCAAACTTTTCTTATCCCTTTTCAGTTATCCTTTTAATTTTGGAGAAGGAAAATGCAGGTCTACTCATGCAAGCTGCGAAAAGACTTGGAATCGGCAATCGCTACGTTTGGGTTGGCACCGACGGCTGGACTGGGCGAGGCTCCGTGTCAACGGTAAAACTTTCTTATCTTTCACACTAGTTTTTGGCTCATAAGAATAGTTTAACCTTTCCAATCATTTTCACTTGGCCAATTTCAATTTGCGCTACCACATTTTAGGGTACACAAGTCAATTTTCTATGATCAGTGGTGCATGCAATTAAATCGTTTGACATATTATTGAATTGACTAGTCACAGTACACTGTACACTCTTTTATATTACAGTGGATGATCACGATTTGAATTTAAGCATGTCATAAAATTAGTTCCGCGGAATTTCGCGGTCCTGGCTTACCCGATTTCTCCGAGCCGCTACTCATCTTTCATTGTCTTATCTTTCGCTCGAAAGGCAATCTGACAGTTACAAATGTTACAATAATAAAATGTTTCATTTAATCTGCATAGAAGCACATAACATGCATAATGCATAGTTGAGCAACCTTTCGCTCGCTAATCTTTTCTTTGTTTGTTTATGCAAGCGCAAGCAAAAACTGACATAAATCTTTACGCACATTGGAATGACGAAGACGTGTATTAGTGTGCATCGAACCATCATGATTTAATCTTTTATAGGTCAAAACAAGAGTTTAATCTTGCAGAGCATGCAATCCCAAGGATTTTATTTGTAGGGATGGACGATGTGACCCGATTTGCAAGTATAATCAAAGCTGAACGAAATTTTGCAGAACGGCTAATGAATACTGAATACGGCCAACGGTTAACTGCTACTAATGAGTCTTGTGAACTTCAGAGACTAGATAGGGACTCCTAATGAGAGGGAAACAAAAGATTTCCTTGCTTTCCTCTGAACATTCTGGAATTTTTTCTTGGTTTGAGAGATTTTGGTAGTAGAGAATGTACATATGCAAGCTTTTTGATGATATTGTAAATGTGCCCGTTTCAAACACGTAATTATTACAAAACTGGAAACTGGAATAGAATGTTTTTTTAGATAGAACAAAAACAACGTTTTTCTAAAACAGTGGTTATGTAACTACAATA
>VYYJ01000322.1:0-68886 GCA_021029165.1 Cyphoderus albinus | reverse complement strand
GGGGATAGTTGATAACTTTCAAATTCCCATGTTAAATCCCATAAGAAAAATGGAATTTTTGAGGTTCGGAAAATTTAAAAAATTGTTATTGTGAAGTTGACCATGGAGACCTCCGATAGGTTGGTTTGTTACTCTTTTATAGTGACTAGTTCACACACGAAATCTCAGCCAATTCTAGCGGTTGCACCTGAGATAGTTCCCTCGTGAGTAAGATATTATAAACAAGCAATTTTATGCAAATGTGCAGACGTGTTACAATGCTCTTTTCCACTTTCTTTTTTAGCATCTGCCTCTATTTCCATTTAATTCACAATTTTACAATTGCATGAAACGAACAAAGTAGGCCAAGAATAATGTGCTTTTGTACTTTTCTCATTCCTGTCAATTTTCTTTCAGCTCACTTCACAAAGATGCACTTTTGTCTCATTTATTTTTTTTCGTCCTTTCTTTCACGCGGATATGCAGGCAGTGATGAACAAAGAGAAAATGAATGAACTTGGCGAAAAAATGCAAGTCTGCAATGTTCGTAAAATCTAGAAAACTCAATGTGACGCAAAAAATGAGACAATTTTCGCTTCTTGGAAACAAGAAAAATGGTAACAACGACGAATCCTTGTTTCACTACTTACTTGTGAAGATCATTCGCTTCGTAATTTCTTCTTGCTACTTTGTCTTTCGCGACTCCCTCGAGAGAGGAAATATTAATGCTATTCAGTTCAGTGTACTGATTATCCGGATATTTGCATCGTTTGTTTTGTTTCACTTAAACTCTGAGATGTTCCATTATTATTATATCGTACAAAGACTCCGTGACGCTTTTAACATTTTACTAATTTCAGCTCGTTTGTCTGTTAAGTTACCTTTCGATTCTTTTCTAGTTCTCTGGGATGCACCCATTTCCATTTGACATGAGTAAAGAATCTGCGGATTGTAAACAGGCGTAATTAATTAATTAGAGACAGGTCGAGAAGATTTGCAGACGGAAAGATTAATTTGATTTTTCTCTAGTACAAATTAAATTAGATTAAATTAGGAACTTTTTTTGGATCACCGATTACACATCATAGTAATATTATGCTTCGTAAAATCTCTCTCTTTAGTTCATGAGTATCCAATTTTAAAAATACACCACGCCACGCTCAAGATTTCGTGGTTGAGATGAAAAACGGAACCAGCGATTAATTAGAGTTGGCTGGTGGAACATTTGCGTATTTGTCTACTTCTATACCTACATGCGTATATTCAGAAACTTACATTCGATATATTTATGTAGGTAGTTGAAATTAATTCGCGAATCGAGTAACAAAGGTGAATTCACATGTGCAACTCATTTTCCTTCTGAAAATTAGATCTTCCCAACGTAGTTTTAAATTGGAGGCAATTTGCAAAGAAACATTAGCGTCTCAATTGCTATTCACTAATTGTTACTTAATTAACTTGCTGCATGCCAGTCTAGTCGACTCTCGTCTGACCCTGATCTGAGACTTTTGACTCGACTGATTGTGAAAGTGAAAGAATCGCAGCCGTTGAGTTCGAATTGTACCTAGCAAAATTAGGAATTGGAGAAATATGCTATAATTAAGTATTTACACAAATAAAACATTTTCGTTAATGAACGTATGTAGTCTGCCAATTTCAGAATTGAATATTATAATCATGATGTCGATTAATTTTAGGTTTCAAAGCTGTGATGTATCAGTTTGCCCCATACTACGCATTGGGATTTGGTTTTACTTTTCTTGTGAACACCACTTTTACTTTTAGTAGTCCTCCAACCACCTCTTTCATCCAATACGGGATTGTTCCAATTGATGAATTTTGCCGCTGAGTCATTAAGCAGTGGCATGAATGACTGACCGAAGTGAGTTTGATAACATGATCTCTGGCACAACTCGACAGCCATCATTACTCTCCCTTTGTTATCAACTTCACCAAAATTGAGAGATGAAGATGAAATTGGACACCGAAAATATTGGCTGACATAATTCAATCCCTCGAAATGTAGAGTATTTGAAGTGAATGCATCTGTAGTTTTAACGTAACTTAATATCGATCGCCTTGTATAGATTGCAGTAAATGGCGAAGAAAAGCGGGTTGAGGTAGTCAGATAAAGATAAGGATTGAGTTGGAATTTGGAACAAGAATGATTGCGTCCTCAAACTGTTTTCTACTCTTTTAGCGAGTGACCACAGAATCAAAAATTGCCAATGGCTATTTGTGTAAATACAGATGTGATTTTCGTGGTCGTTGATTCGAATGGAGGAATAAATCATCGATTTGCTCACGGCTGCACTTACTTATTCATGTAAGACAAAGTGCAGTTGTGAATGCAATTCGAGTGATAGTATTAGGAATGACAACGACGTTGACGACATGCGAAAAGGTTTTCGTGAATGGCTTTATAAACCGAGTGAATCGAAGATCACCATAACTGACTGTTGAATTGTGACGAAGTGAAGTGAGAAATCTATCTTATTTAAACTTCTCACGGGTTCAGTTTCTCTCTGTAGTGAAGAGTCATGGAAAGAAACGTCTGTGTTTGCAAGGTGACCTGCGTTGCGTTCTGACTCGTATGGATCGACTGCATCTGGTTGTTTGGAGGGAATAAAAGATGCGCACCAACCAAATAACAGATTATGAAATGTTGTCCACTCCAAAAATGGAAGTTACCATCAACTTCAGGCCATCGTGGTCTTGTCGTCTACCACAAACAATAAACTTGATTTTTATCCTTCTGCATGCAATAAAAAATGTGGTACTTTTTGCCTTGTTCTATCCAAGTTAGTATTTGGGAAAAGGGATTCATGATCATCTTGACGATTGTCATCGTGATGATGACGCGGGTGCAGCTAGCTAGATTAGATGAGCTCACACATTTCTAAAATTGTACGCGACTTACTTTTTCTTACTTCGTACTTTACAATATCACGACCATTCCGCTGCGACGAGAGCTTCGTTTTCAACCATCCTTTCTATAACATCAAGAAATCAAGACGAGCATTGAAAAATAATGCAAAGGAAAGAAACTGAAAGAATCTGAGAATAAATTCCTTCCTTTATAGCGTTATGCAACTTCTAATAAATATTTACATGATATGCGTATCTCCAGCCGAAACCTAGATCAAATCAGCGACAGAAATTTTTATTAGCTGTACACAAAGTTTGACTTGCACAGGTGAATGTCAAAACGGTAACGGTGTACTCGATCGATGCCCACATCAAAGCAGATGCTCATGCTTCTGGAAAATTGAAGAGCATTGGAATTCCATTCCATTCTCTCAACTCTTTATCATGTTATTGACATTCATGAGATGTTCCATTGCAATCTTGGGCATGGTAAAATTAGCAAAAATACAAGGTTCCAAAATTTTAATGAGTCCTTTCTCACCGTACCACCCAAGTCTCATACATTAATTATTTGTCATAAAAGGGTCACATTTAAGGTGCAATAGTAAGTAATTTAGGTGATTTGTCATTCAGCTTGCATTTTTTGTCAACTTTGATGAGGAAAATGAGCTTTGGAATGGAGGTGACACAGTTTTAATTGTTGCACTTGTCCTATTTCAGTGAGTCAAGATGATAATTTTTTTCTCAAATTGACCTCATCCACTCCCAACCACTCCGAAAAGACAGACACCTCCTGCCGTAGCAGTCCACATCGACATCCACCCAGCAATAATCAAAAATTTCTTGTGTGCAACAGGACGCCACGAAGAGATGGAATTAATTTATGAAGCGATCTAACCAAGAAGGTTGACGCTTTTAGAGACATGTCAAAAAGTCATAGATTAACAAATGAGAGATGAACACGCCTATTAATTTACCTGCTGCAGTAGTGACAGTGGGTATTGATCTTCTCAAATCTCCTTATCCCAAAATGTAGGCACAGTAGTTTCTGCCGTTGCTGTAATAGGCAATGGGCTAAAATCAACCCAGTTGCCCACATTAAGGAGAAATTCAATATGATCGTCTCCTGTTTCAATTCGCCTGATTGAACAATTGTCCATGTGTCATAATTCATTACGCCAGAGCAGCTTTGGATAAAAGAGTAAGTCACTCAATCTTCCATCTTTCACAATGGATTCAACACTCTTTCCATCTCCTGCTAAACCTACGCACGCACGTTCGTCTAGAGGCAATGGGGAAACGTGAGACTCGCCAAATGATGACTTATATAATATTGTAAATTACTAATTTTACTGCTTAAAGATGAGGGTGGATTTTTTAATGCATTTTGCTGATATGATTTACTTTCTATTGACTTAAGTTACTTGCCTAGATTAAATAATATATCATATTGCTGGGGAGAGCAGAGAAGGTGTAACTCATTCATTCCTCTTCGTAGGCGGAGTATTGCGGCCCGCAGAATTAGTTTTGGTTTAGTACGGGAGCAATGAGAACAAGATAAAATCTGTGATCACATCACCTGGTCAGGTCAGTTTGTTGACTTGTTCAATTAGAGAATTCGCCTTTTCTTTTATCGGAATGCTTGCCCAAACTGCACAATTGAAACGTAATGGAAATGAGAATCTTGCAAAACCAAGACCGCTGCATTTATGCAATCGTTGATTTTAGTTGGCTTTTACCTTGTCACATACATCAAGTTAAAAATCTGCATAAACTTAATAAAGAAAAGAATGTAAAAATGGAATGTTTTGGTGGGGGATGCAAATCCACAAATCAAAAATCATATCAAAACTCACGTTAATATTACCCTATAACATTTCTTATTTTTGTCACCCTTTAGCGAGTCACAATAATAGAGAATGTTAATGTCATTATCAATCCTAATCTTCTCACGACGACACACGAGCTCGAAAAACATGACTTTTGAGTTGACACCTCCACAAGAAAAGAGTCCAGAAAAATTGTCTGATATCGTTGTTACATACAAATACACGTTACATGTGCAGGTGCAGAACCCTAAATGTGTGTGTGGTAAGGTAAGGTAAAGCAGATAATAATTATGAAGGCAGCGGAGAATTATCTTTGCAGTGGTATCGCAGAATAGCGAAAAAGAAAAGGGAAGAAAAGTGATACAGGTTTTATAACCTTGTCGTTTTTATTTGTGTGGCGAAGTTTACACCTTCCTGAGCAGAGGAAAAGGTGGAAATGTGGGGAGGGAGTGAGATAAAAATATGAATGGCACCTTCACAGCAGAGCACACGTCCTCCTGAACTTCATGAATGAATGAGCGACTCAATGAATGAATGGACCTCCACAATGATTGAATGAATGAAATGAGCACCAAAGAGCCAACACATTTTTTCTGATTGCAGGGTGCTATCTGCCTGCCTGCTCTTCTCCAATGTCTCACGTTGAGTTTTACTCCTCGCTGCAAAAAATTGAACAATGTCACGAGATTCTGTCGGAGATAATGCCGACTACGCAAGTACCAACAACAACAACAATAAGCTAGTAAGTGAGCATGTTTCTATAAAGTTGCACTTTTTCAATTACATTCACTGTTTGCGAACAAATACTCTGCGGATGACGACTTTCTCGTTCTTATCGTATCAAATTAAATTCCCTTTCAAGTTTCCACAATTCCATCCATTATTCAATGCTCTCATGAAATGTGGCCAATGTCGTCCGTCATTGGAAAACGAGTACCTACATTGACTGACGAGCAACAGCAACTACTTCAATTTGTCCTGAAATTGGTTTTCTTCAAATATAATTTCAGTTTGGGAAAAGAGCTGCATTTTTATTACCCAGCTCAGTTGAGTTGAGAGGCGCCCCAATAAAACACTTCTTGAAGATGGATTTCCTAAAAAATTGAGAAGGAAATGGCAGAGCAATGGCAATCAATTTTGAGACAATGCAATGTTTAATATCGAGATTTTCACTGAGTGAGTGACTGACGCCCTGTTTTATGAGATCCCGTTTGCACTTTGGCTCGTGAATTGAGTGCTCGTAAAGAACGCCTCATCTCATTTTAACCCTGCCTAATTCAAAAAGGTGCAATCAGTCAATAAAATTACGTGTCGTAGTGAGCCAGCATGACATAACAGTTTACTTGGACATCTTTTTGTATCTAGCAGGTAGAAAATGAAAATCGCGTTAGCAAGTTGTTTAGAATGGGGGAAAATGATCTCATTTGTTATTCCATAAAAGACAAAAGCGAGCCAAGGCATGGAGATGGACATCGGTACCTGCAAAAAAGTTACTGTTTTTAGTGCTTACAATTCTTGTTTGAATCTGATGATGTATTCCACGTTTTGTACTCTTCTCCCTCGACAAACCCACACAACATACACATTGTAAGAGCACACGGAGCTCATCTCTGCCCAATTGCAAATTGCAATACAAAAAGTTTATGTTCGGCTTCGGCTTCTCCACACTAGTGCCTGCTGTGTGCATTTTGATTCGACACAGCTTAACCTGACGTATTTTTATATTCATCCAGATGAGTTCATAAAATTCCAAATGCGAGCAAGATCGAGACACAAATTTCCATAAAAGGCTGAAATCAGATGTAAAGAAAGAAAAGAGGAGCAGAAGGAGACGAGTGATCCTCGAAGGGAGGAAACGGGAAGCACGCAGACGAAGACAGAACAAAAGAAGAACAAAGATGAGCGTGTGGCAAGCCAGAAGTCACTTCTCATTCTTTTTACCTCAAAATTTTTCCGCATTTTTTATCATATGCCTATAATAAGTCAGAGTTGCCTGCTCGTCGTATTTTACATGGAATTAAATAAGATAATTTGTCTCCCATTTCACTTACTTATTTACTTGAAATGACAAAGCAGCCAGCAGAGCTACATAGTGGATTTAATCCAATTATCACACTTTATTTTCGGGGGCGTCTCCTGTCATTTCTCTCCCACGTCGAAAAAAATGTACTAATGAAATACGATTTGAAACTTTGTTCTCTAACAACTCATTAGCATTTTTGGTGGAGCGCATGCAAGAATCTGCGGGTAGGCACCAATATGCACAGGTATTCTTGTACTCCAATTAAATGTAATCATACTTTATAATTGTAAACGAATGATTCTATCGTATGAACCAAAAACCACTTTGAGTTTCACTTGCAACTAAAGGCGTTGTAAAGTGTTTGGTTTAGGGACAGGAATTTTGTTAGCTCGGTTAGCAAGCTGTCAACGGAAGGACAATAAAACACAACAGCCGTCACCCATCATCTACGTAACAAGTTTCCTCCAGACGAGTCTAGTAGTGCCATGATTCATGAATCCTGATAAAGAACAGCCTTTTGTCATCTTTAAATAAGTATGACGACAACGCGCTCTCTTCTCGTCTTTGCCTTCCCGGGGAACGATAATGTCGGCCTTCTCGCTCTCGCCAAGATTAATTTGTGTTTAGTGAAAATGAACACATGATATATGGAATTAGCTTGACAGATCAAGATACGTTTTGTGAGCCCAGAAATAAATACGGTTACTGGTGAGAGGGGACAGGGTACACCCGTCAAGTCTCAACTCCTCCAACCTCCGATTTTCTCCCATGATGATGAATATTATTGCTGAGTCGTTTCTTGCCTGTCTGTCTGAGGAAAAGGACACATTTCTAAATTGTGGTTTAATGGGTCAGTGATTCTTGAAAATGTTCGAGAGCAGTTTTCTCCTACGTAACGCAGTAGGCGGTGGAAGTGCAGAAAAGAAACATACACTTTTCATCTCTTGATAGTTTTTGCTACTTTCGCAACCTAACACCATTCCGTACTCTAAAGCAAGAAACATTAAAAAAAAGAATTTGAAAATGTTCTAAGAAAGAGGTATCTACGTACTCTGCTTGCTTTCCAGGACAGGGTCAATATGAAAACACCTGGCTGCATGACACAGCCTTTTAAAAAACAAACTTCAACTTCAACAAGTTTGAAACACGAAGAAAAGAATGTTTTCTAGTATCTCAGTAAATTCGCAATGTTCCTTTAAATTGTTGTTTGTTGTTGCTCTCGAAATTATATACTGCTTGATTTTGTTTCTTATACCACCCGCGGTGAGTGACTAGCATATGTACAAGGAAAATAATGGCGTCTTTCGGCACCCTTCTCAAATAAAACTAGAGAGTGAAAATTAATCACTGTTCATGTGCGACATATGAGATGAGAAGTAGTTTTGTTTCTACTAAAACGCTAATGCTTTTTATTTACTTTTCATGCTTATTTATAATAGGGAACGTAGTATTTTCTTGCTTCTGCATGAGAGATTCTCCAGACTGTAAAATTGTACCCAAAAACTTTGGGCAGTCATGCACACTTTACTTTCTAAAATACTATGATATTACGAGTCTACTTCGGTGCGTCACTGTGAGGTATGTCGATGATGGTTTTAGGAATGTTTTTGAGCAGGTATAGTGCTCATTTACATAAAATATCCCTTTTTGGAAAATTTGAAGTTCACTTGGTGCAACTGCAAGTCAAAGCTACTCGAGATGCGCAGTAGCACGGAAAATAACTTTGGTAAAAATTATAATAGTGTATAAATAAAAATAATATAAGAATAAATAGCTTTTAACACTCACGAACAATCCATTTTTAAGTAGGTCTCAAAACCGAAATAGGAAATTGGAAGAAAACGATAATTTATTCTGCAGCAGCAGTAAGATTAAGCATTTTCATTATTGCAAATATTTTGTGCATAAAATGCGTTTTTCATGTCGTGCACTTCAACTGACGACATGTTTATTTCTTAATTTAACCACTCTTGGAGCAGAGGAGACAAGCGTGTCTCATAAATTGGATGTGTTTGTTGGTGGTGGTGAGTTCATTTCAATAAAATCATCTCAATTGAAGTTTACAATCATAATGAATTGCGCAACTAAAATATACAAAAAAAAAATCAATCACTATTTTTGATATTTCTATCATCCCACCATTTTATTTGTGTTCTTGATTTTGTTACTCGCTCCTAAAAAGTGTTTTATAATAGAAGTAGCAATAAATTCGTTGTAATTTGAGTTCAATGAATTTATAACTGCAACCTGCAGCGCAATCAGCAGCGCAATTGGCATGTAAATTAAAATAAATAGAAATGTCTGCATTGTCCCCAAACAAATACCTACATTTATTTAGGTTCCTATATGACGTGTGACAATGCATTGAGATTCTAATTTCATCCCTTTCCATAAGTATTTTCAACTCTTGGTGTTGCTTAAAGAAATGATGAAATTTGACGAAACTATTTGGAGATGCCAAACGGACATTTGTCTAGACGGTATTACCTATTCTATTCTCTTGTGATTTTTTCGATGTCGGTTTTTGTCTACCGATACTCTATTCACCAAGTAGACTGTGATAGTATTTAGATTTTGCCCGAGGTCGACTCGAAGAAAATGATGAACTCTACATGGGTGCCACAAAAGCACCTATGTAAAGAGAGAATTGTGATTTCCCATTTGTCATTTGAGCAATAAACCAAAGTGCCTCGAAGGACGAAAGCTTTGGAGAAGAAAAAGATGAGGATTTGGATTAGCAGCGTTTCTCTGATATCTATTCACTTCTGTTCCATTCCCATCAGATAGATTGTCACACCAAAAAGTTGATGAGTGAATGGATTGGTATGTAAATGAAGCTGTACTTATATAATTCATATGAATTTGATGCGAAAGTTTGGAGTTGGTTGGACGAGATTGAAGACTAGTTTTAGTAAAGATTTTTCTTTAAATATAAAAGCCAAAGACACAAAAGGGTTGCTGCTGCTCGCAGAGGATCACATGGTCATTTGAAATGAATTGTGCATAGTAACTGTATTCTATTTATATTTTATATATGGCAGTGATTGTGACAGTGACAGTTAAGCCGACGAGTTTAAAAATGCAACAATTGAATTGACTTTTGACTTGATGCAAGTCTTTGAATAAATGAACAAGGGATTTCATTTCATTTCATTGCCAGCGCATTAGTCTGCGAATCCTCGTCTGAAGAATGACAACGGGGAAATGGTCACATCTCCACAGAGACAATTTTGGTAAAAGGAATGAGCGTGTGCACAAATAAAGATGGTTTACAGCGAGTAGAAGCTAATGATATATGACGCAGTGATATGATAATGCACTTTTTCATTTTCAAATTTGAGCGTCATTCATCTGACCTGCATGGCATCACATCATGGCCATCGTTTTAAGTTTGCAAGGAGCAGATGAGAAGTGTAAAAACAGACTAAAAATGAGTTGAGCTTGATCCTGTCGACGATCGTAGTTTACTTGCTTGCTGCAGTTCACTGAATAATGATAATGAACACCCGGTGTTTTGTCAGACAAAGATGTGTACCTCTACAACATAGCAGATTAAAAAAGGGGATGAGCTGCAAAAATAACAAGAGAGAGAGAAAAAAATTGTGGAGAGGATTTGATCGGCTAAGGAATTGTGAATTTCGATGACTCGACTGTTTTTATAGACAAAGACACTTGTTTCAGGTGGACTGAAAATCAGTGGATACACATAAAACTGAATACCAAGAAACAAGAAATAAACAGGAGGAATGTGATACTTACTCGCAGTTCTTGAGAAAAACAAAAGTTTTTTTTATGGAAGTAGGACGACTTGGTTATGGTGAACCTGTGAGACGTACGTAATCGTCTAGTAATTGAAATAAAGGAGCAGAAGAAAAATGTGAAATATTAAATTATGATTTCACACTGACTGACTGACTGACTGCAGAGAGAGAGAGAGGTGGATATGGCAAAGCGATGAAATCGAAGCTACATGGTAACGTTGTCCTGCTTGGTCGTTGTACTTGGGATCATGCCAGATAAGATGATGCGTGTAAATGAATGAGTTTCGTCTTCCACTTTGCTCATGTTTTGGGTGCCTCGAGTGGTTTGTAAGACGAAGCCCAGTGCAGTGTCTTGGCCATGGAGAGCACTTGTGCCCTATCTCTGTCTCCCCGTCTCTCTCATCTTTTTCCCATAATTTTGCATCCTCTAATTCTCTTTTCTTGAGACTCCCTCCGTGCAATTCAGTTGACTGCATTTATGCGATATAGGTAAAGGTGGATTAGCCACAGTTGACTTTTTAGTGGCGATGAGCAGTTTGCATTCACATCATCAGTCAGACAAGCGGAGACAAGCAGTCTACTTGAAGAGGTTAGTGAGTAGTGCTCAGTGCCAGGCATTGATTCGAGTTCTCTTTCGCGAGCCACAAAAAACCATCAGCCTTTTTTCTCTCTTCTTACGACTTGTGCCGACACGGCGTGCTGCGATCCTTCTCTTTGACCAACCATTTCATTTTTAGTCCGCAATATTTTCTCACCAACTCCATCTTTTTCCTCCCATTTCATTTTAAAAAGACGTTACGTAATTAGCATTAGATAAGCACTTATCTTTCTCATTGCCCATTTTTCCCTCTTCAGACACAAAAGCAATTTTAGTAACTTACTTCGATAGCCGAAATGTAATTTGCTTTTTTATCGCCCTCCAATTCTCTTTCACATGGAGACAACACAGTATGAGACTGGCCAGTTCTCAAGCCGCGTGTTCCTATTATAAGGAGCAAAACAAGGGAGTAAAAGCAGAGTAAAAAGAAAAAGCGTTCTCGTTTTCCCCGCAGAGTTTCCTTTATTCGCTGTAAAATTCCGGCTAGGGCGTCCCCTCTGACTCAGCAAAGCCATGATCCAGAAGAGACTGGCTCCATTTTAGTAGAATAGTGGCAATGCAGTGAAGGAACTAAGGGAAGAAAAAAATAGAGTAAAAAAGGGAGTCATCGGAGTTACAGAATATTACCCGGTTGGGTTTAGGAGCCTTGGGACTCATTATATAGCAAGTTGATTCCACCATTTTTTTCTTGTGTACTTATAAACTACAACAAAGCAACTGTAACCTTAACGTTCTTCAACTTACAGTGTGGTTAAAATAAGACTCCTAAAGGAGGAAAAAAGAACTTTTTTATTTTTTAAGAAAAGCAGATCCAGTCAACTACAACAACCACAATAGGTTTTTCTACAATCTTCATGTTGACGTTTTTGGCGTGCCAGAGGAAAGCAAAGAGTTACCGAGATCATTTCTCGTTTCGGGAAACTGTAGCAGTGTGAAGAGATAAGCAAGTTAGTTTTTAGAAGAGGTCGAAGCATACACGGAGATTCTACATCTTTTGATCATGTGGTCAAGTTTTACTACCAGTGGGCTATTGAGCCTCGTCGTTCTGCTGATTGCGGCTTTAGCGAAGCCTTCCCATTCCGCTATCAACAGTATTTCCTGCCAAGCAGATCGCCTTACAGTTTACCGTGTGATAGTGCACACTTTCTGGTCCCGGGAGAGGTTTCCCAAACACTACCCAGAATGGAGGCCACCAGCGCATTGGTCGAAATTAGTGGGTAAGGGGAAAAAATATATATTTATTCTCAGCCTACACTAACACATTTTCTTATAACTATGTTTGTGTGTACTGTGAAAGTCGGTAAAGTACGATCATGACTGAATTGTCGGTGAAGAAAAGAAAGGGCCACTTTTTTAAGCCGAGTGCTTTCCACTTGAAAGCTGAAGGTAATGGAACTGGCACAGTGGCAGATCGGAGGATGAGACCAAGTGCCATTTTTTGCTTGATATTCCATGTTATTCCACCACCACCACTTGAACATCTCCATAAAGGGAAGACTTCGTAACGGCTCCCAGCCTGTCTTCAGCATCACTTTTATTTACTCCGCTCCATCAGCACCACCGGAGTAGTTACATAAATACATACATTTGATGCGCACGGAGAATGATGTGTGACGGTGTGGTGATGATCGGAAAATAAAGCATAAACGAAATTGGATCGTTCATTTTGTTACTGCCTGCCACTGCCACTGCCAACTACAAATGTGCCCAGCTTTCCACTCTCATCTAATCTCATCGTCGATGGTCGACGTTCATAAATTGAAGGTAGTAAAATGTCTCTGCATTGTCTCTGCCACACGATGCTCCTGCCGCTCTTCCCTCCATATTTATTAACTCGAGCGAGTCACTTTAGTTAGGAGGAATCGAGCAAGACAAGGAAAAAGGTGCATCAGCAACACGCAGCACTGAAAAGACGGAAACACAGCTGCACTATAATAAATAAAAATGGAGAAAATAAAATGTCGACTGACGATGGAATGGAAAAGGGTAACTCAAGTAAAAGCGAGCGAGCAAGGGGCAGAGTGGAACGACCACGTTCCTTTGCTTCCTCCACTCACTTTTCTCTCGGTCAATTTTTACAGTCAATGAATAGGATTAAATTCGGTTTTATCCTCTGCTGATAGTGCCATGCCACCAGAGAGAAAAAAAGTTTTCGTTAGTTTCAGCCTGCTAGTCATTGATCTCATCAGATGGCTCATAAATGATGGAGAGGTAATAACAATAAAGTGGGAAAAGAGGCTAATTAAATGAATTAGAAATATGTGAACAGGTTCCAAGTAAAATAGTTGCTTTCGCTTTGATGGAATGGAGGCAGGTTGAGGCAACCTAGTTCACAGTTGTGGAATGTTCCTCTAATACCAGGAAAAATAGGTAGAATGTGGAATGGACTGAATAAAACACTTTCTGTCATTTAAGTCGGTCGTATTGCTGCTCCCTATTTTTTACTCAATACTCCGTTTCTTTACGCCCGAATTATGTAATAAACAGAAATATATGGGTTTTCCCATCTGAACAGAGGGGAAAATGAGTAAATCAAGCGGCTCGAATAGATTTCTTTGGTATTGTTGCGTGTCTTGTCTTCTGCCCGCTCATGCTCATTTAGAAAATGCCGAGTTGTGGCTCATTAGTTGTGCCTGAATGGAAGGAATCGGTTTCAGAGAACATGTGCCTTTTACGAGCGGCCATTATTAAACCGAAAATTGGGTCTTCATCTGCCCTCAGTCAACTCAAAATTGTCAATGAATTAATTCCGTTGCTAATACAATAAAAAATTGAGTGCGGACTGACTGAGTGAGAGCGGGGAGAGAAGAGACGCTGATCGGCTCGAGTGCGACACTCTCAAAGCTAGAGGAAAGTGAGCAGCGAGGAATTGGTAAAAAGAAGGAAGTGTGAAATAAAAGCACATTTTCTTCTCTTTCTACTTCTCTGCAAAATTTATTGATTCCGGGTTGGTTATTTGTTAAGACCAGGAAGTTTAAATGAGTTTGTTTTCTCTGCATTTGCAGTCGCTCGCTCTGTCTCATCTCGCTCTGATTTTGAAATCGAGGCATGTGACGTGATATTGATAAAAAATTAAAGATGTATTTTTATTTCCACGAATTTTTATTATACGTGAACATCAGATTAAGCATATTTGAAATGATGTTAACTCGTTACTCAACTATTTCGCTGAATGCTGGAAATGCTGCAGAAAAATGTGCACGCTACTTACTATTAATTTTACACACTCGTCAGTCGTCACCAGCCTGCATTTCTAAAGAGGCTGAGGTATGCACACATTTATTTAGAGCTGGCATACCTAAAGCTGAAGATGATGGCTGAACACGATGATGATGAGGACAACGGTGATACGATACAAACAAACATCAGTTCCGTGTTACGTAATCATTGCTTTTTCATCCGTCTTCTAACTCCAGAGCACTTTTTCACGCATATTTCTTTTTCACTATTTCTTCCAACAAGAAGAATCACTTTCCACTCTTTATTTTATGCAAAGTCTTTTTTCCACTCACTTCACATTTCACTCGAATTTTGACGAACTCTCCGAGTCTCTGAAAATTGATGATCATTATGGTCGAGCAAGCAAGGCAGGATGACGAAACGCTGACATGAAATGCAGTGTGCAAAAATGCGTATGCAAAAAGATTTTCTTTTCGAGAGCTCTGCTGTGTTATTGCTATTAATCAGCATTTGATTGCGCTAACTGTTCACGCAGACGACGAAATGAAGACAAGGGAAGAGAATTATCACACTTTTCATCATATTCATTTCGTCATATTTTTGCAGCATTTTAAAGTTCAGAGTAATTCTCAATTCTGAGCTATAGCAGATGACATAAAAATTTCCGAATCTCTTGGCTCTTTTGAAGAGGAAATGAAGCATGTACATATGTAGGTATGATAGTTGGAACAAGTAAGCCTTTTGACTCCTCCAAAAGTAACAAGTGTGTTTTTTACTCCTCCATTCCACTCCATCAGAAGATTGCATTGGGCTGAATTTCGTGCGAGAATCCACAGCAGAAAATGGTGTCCTTTAGAAACACCTTTTTTGCCTCGTGGTGTGATGCAAGCACGATGTCGTGCAAAAAAAGCTTTGATGTTGATCTTCCCTGAGTTCGCAGTGTGACTCTGAAGAGGTTGAAGGATAAAACTGGGTTAACGGAGGCAACGAACAAAATTGATGAGAGTCTGATGAAATAATGAGTATCTTGATGAAAGAGATACGTGAGAAGTTTTCCCTTTTTTCTTCACGGCAGCGCCATTTTTTATACTGATTTTCCCTTTCCTCCAACGCTTCCTTCTGTCGCACGAAGAATGCAGAATGTCGGCTCTAAAGACAGAAACGGAACAAGCAAAAAGAAAAAAGTCACACCGTGCGTGTTTTCTACTTGTAAAAGGTCTTCGATAAGTGACAGCAGACAGAAGTGTTTTGATATGCTCCGAGTAAGTTAAAAGTGTAAAAATCAACGATGCGGCTCAATAGCTATTTTCAGCACAGTGGCTTCTACATTTCTCTCTATCTTATCTGTATTTATAAAGATGTTTTGTCAGTCAGTGGATATGTAGGTAGCTAGGTAAATATTGCATACTACAGGGCTGTAGCTCGAAAAAAATCTCGAGTCGCATTGATAAAAAGACACAACTGTTTTGGTTAGCCTTTATTCTACTTTATTTTATTACCCGACACTCCTCTCGCAAAAATGCTGCTAAGGGAGGTCTCCGATTTACGAAATGAATCTATTTCTCTCTCTCCTCTTCTATGTACTAGTGCATTCTCTCTCCTTTTTACGTCGTCCATTTTTATTCTACTTATTTGCAAAATGACAGTTGCATTTAAGACGGGTGGACGTGACGTGGACCGTCCTTGCTAATCGTAATTTAATATTTTATTATATAATGCGGGGAAAAGTCTGAAAAGCGTTCGGGGAATCAGCAACTGAGTCAACATTGACTGGCAGTGTAATAATGTGAAATGTGTGTGGCTCTCTCCCACTTTTCCTCTTTCTTTATCTAGTTAAGACTGCCCTGCTGTGGTTTACCTATTCGGAAGAAAACGAGGTGCTCAGTGAGTTGATGAGTGTGTGACTGCAATCACATCACATTTTCCTGATTTACACACACAAGCTGAAAGCGATGTTGCTTGCGGTTCGGTGGTCGAGGTTTGGGCTGATAGTTTCATGGTGGCATGCATGGTTTACTTGACATCAAACTATTACGGGAATAAAAAATTGCTGCCATAAGTGCTCAAGAGAGAACACAGTGATGATCATCGTGTTGATCATGATGATGAAAAGATTCTTGTCTTGGTGGAATGCAATGTTGAGAGAGCTGGTTGCGAGCGAGTGAAATAATAGGAGCAATGGCTTTTATTAGGAGAAACACTGACTGAGTAAGTAAGTCGAAGCGGTGTAAAAAAAGAAATAGTGCCAGTAGTGCCAAAGTCTAGTCTACTTACTTATCGATATATGACATGCTGGATGCAACCAACACCTCGCTTCTCTTCTCACTCACTCAGGCGATGCGAGATGCGATCCAAGACCGTATCACGAAATCAAGAGTTTCTCTGTGTAGGAAGACGAAAGACGAAATTCACTTTTCAAACGACGATCAGTCACTGTGTCTGTCAGTCTCTGATTCATTTTGATAGAATCTAAGGAATGAAGATGAGCCAATTTTGTGTGCCCATTCTCCCCACAATGACACCATAAAATAATTGCAATTGCTCTCATACAGGCAGCTGGTCCAATTTTACGTTCACATATCTCCTCAGTTAAGGCTAGGCAGCAGTTTTAGCAACTTTCTTCTAGGCACTTTTTACAACATCCTATCCTGCTAATGTTGAAATTTTTGAAAATATTTTTTAAAAAGTATGTATCTGGAAAATTCCGAATAAACAAAACGTCTTACCCTAAATGGCACCAAAAAGAACCCACAGGTCATAATAACCTCATTTAGATAGTAAAAGCAGCCTAAATATTTTCAAAAAATTTCACACTGTCTAACCTTAAACAACCCACCAGGACCACGTCATCATAGTAAATGGTTTACCAAGGAAAAATCGTCGCTTATTTTTATTATTATTATTTTAAAACGCGTTTACTTCTCTTCACGCTGTGCTTTTCACGGGTACATAGGAAAACGAGGCTGGAGACCGTTTGGTTTTACTTTCTTTTTAGGGAGAAAACGATGCATTGGGTAAAAGTTGGCAATTTGAGTGCATTCGCCAAGAAATTGTTATTTCATCGAGGAGACATGTGAGTGTAGAGTACAGAGAGATGCAGCTGAGCCCAGGCTATTCTGTTAGATTTTATTTGCTCGAGAATGAAGATAAAAGGGAGAATGAGAGAGAAAGGAATCCTGACTTGACTTTGAACACAGTCCATCAAGGAAACAAGCAACAATGGCGTTGCGGATCATGTCGGTGTGGAGGCAAATGAAGACTGCTGGAGTACGGACTATGTGCGAAATTCCATGTAATGCTATCCTTTTTATAGCCTCCACTTTTGCACATCATTGTCCACTTTTTTCCACTCGTTTCTTCTCATACACTCATATGATATTATGCGAGTTTATGTCGAACATAATGTTCGCATGTCCACTGGGACTCGGACTACCTGTAAGCAGCTCTCTGCTTACTTCCACTAGCTTTACTCGGTGGCGAGGCAGTAAACATTTATTATGGCTTCTCCACATGACGACAATGAACATGGGCAATGGCAATGGAGACAATCTTCCTGAAAATCCCATAGGCACGTATTCAGTCTCAAGGCCCGTGTCTTTTCGAACCATGACTTTTGCATCCTGTTTCTAGTCCCCAGTCACTATAACATTACATTACACTATAAAGAAACGTTGCACTTTCATGCCTCATGATAGAATGCTATTAGAGCGCCTTGATTTCCAGTCACTTGATGATATGAAATGACATTGTTCCCTGTTGTTCCGTTATCCTTGTCATATCATTGTGCTGGGAGGCTAAGCTTTGATTTTAAATTGGAACTGCATTTTAAAAAGCCATTTCAGCAAAATAAACAGGACGAGGAGACTTGTTAGTGTCAAGTGCACTGTTCAGAGCACACGCCCATAATACAGCACCAATGTGCATAGATAAGTGGTGGCAGACAGCGGTGATCTGAGCATGAACATCACCACTGGCAATAAAGTGACACGGGAATGAATAAAAGGCATAAAAATGGTAATGTAATGGGCTGGCACTGAGCAACTGAGCTAAAGCATTTTTCGGTGAGCAGCGCTCATATTTCATAACCTTTTTTTGTTTGACCACAGTAAGGATATTAAGAAGGAATGTTAATGTATTTGCTCCATTATCTTCCGCATTTCTGGGATATTTACCTAAAAAGGTTAAATGGCAAAAAAAGGGAAAGTCGTTAGCTTTTTATTTATATTTAGCAGTTGTGGTCACTGGGTCATTACTACGTTAGTCGATTATGTAGTATACCTATACGTACGTAGGAGGTATAGATTCTGTGACGGAAGAATGAAAACGATTGAATATAAAAGAGAGCTCAGCTCGAAATTACTTACGTTTCAACGACTGATTTATTTATTTAGTTTTCTGGGAAAGTGTTTTGAAAGAATTCAGCGGAGTATAAAAGTGATTTGATTGTACCTTGGAAATAAGATGTGTAATCCATGTTGGTACGGTAGAAACTTACTTAAAGCGGTGAAAAGACAAGAGCTAATTTTTCGCTACGTCGGGTCGCAAGAGAAGTCTGGTGGATTGATAGATACTTTTATTATTGCATTTGCGTAGGCACCTGCGGTTTCCTATTCTTTCGAATAAATTTCGATGCTTTGTAAGGTTGTCGAAAACGAAGCGATATTTTTTGCTTGAGAGTGAAGTGGGAATTTTTTTCTTGTTGTTGTTTTGTTGAGGCTGAAAGGAAAGGTGACGAAAGACAAACATGACTCATTAAGTGGCATTTGAAGTTGGTCTTAAGTGCACTCGTTTCACGACGATGCCACTTTTTACTGCTATGCGCTACTCGAATTCTTACAGACAGTCAAGCTTCATTCATTTCATTGGGAGGGGAGGAAGACAAGATAATATTGAATTGACTCGAATCGCCCGTGCCACCACGAAGGCAAAAAAACGGAGGAAGTTAAGAGGAGAGGGCGGGGACATGGTCAAAATGTGAAATGCGTTTCTCCTCCGTCTCATCTTCTCACTCACGATTATATTATTCTCCTCTCTGATCTACTTCCGCTCTGACTAAATAGACTTGTTTTACCCTTCATCTGTATCACTCTTATTACTAATTCGGGGAAAGCAGAAAACACCGAGAGCTGAGAGCTCATGTGCTTCCCGTTTCATTTTCATCTATGCTGCCCTGTTCTGTGGTGAGCGTGCAGTTGCTAACTTCACCTTAGATGCCAGTTTTTCCTTGTTACAAGGATTTCTGCTTCACCTTGCTTTACCTGACTCGTCTAAAACTCTCCTGAGAACGGGCATTGTTGTTGTGAAGAAACATGTGCTCTGCATTATTATCTAGAAATTCGCAGGAAAAACTCTTAAAATGCCTTAATTCAGCCAATGTCTGCTTTCTCATTCATTCACCACGTCCATTTTCTACTTCTCCTTGTTTTCATCTTGTGTGATACATATTTCAATTACCTCCGTGGTTGCATTCCTGTTACACTGCCACTTATTTTTGTTACTTTAGTCTTCCCTCCTTAATTTCCCAGACTGGTTAGGATTTGCTATTGATTTTATATTTATACATTCTAGTCGAACGACGCGACGCTAAGAGAAAATAGAATCGCAAGGGTGAAACGAGCAAGTAATAAAGAATACGACGAAGGGATTGAGAGCTGTAGCTGCACGGTAGTCTGCAATTCTGAGCTGAATTTAATTGACTGCTCGCTTGATTCACAATCAGAAATGAAGTCAACTTTTATTTTTATTTGCACTCCACTCTACTTGTGCCTTTCCAAGAAAACGTAATAATGGAAATGGCGAGAGGGACTAAGGGGAGGGAAATTAACTCACTGACAAGAACGAATGAATACCATTAGAATCACCATGCGCCGTCATCATTAAACACTCAAATTCAAACTTGAGCCAAAATAATCTGAAAAAGAGGATGAAATTAGCAATATAAAATCAGTGAGAAAATATTTGGGAAAAGAAAGCAATAAATGTAGGCTTTGGCTGTTATTGTATATCAAAAGTTAATTTCTTTCACGGAGCCACCTAATTTTGAGTTACACATAAAAATAAAGACTGTTGAAAGCCTTGGCTTTTATTTATTTAGATGAGTATTTGACAAACATTTTCATTACAAATTTATGGTTATTTTGTTGTTTTCACGACACTAATTTCATGCTCTTTCACATTAAAGTGGTGTAAGTTGTCACTAAACACATTTAAATGCTGCCATCTAATTCTCTCTCTCTTTCTTTATGACGATCCGAATTCGAAGTGTCTTCGTAAATTTGCGAGAAAGTTAATTTTGCACTTCACAATCCCAGGCATTGAAGAAATCTTGCCCGTAATTTTTCTTCCACGAGAAGTAAAAAATCACTTCATTTAACTACTGCTGCGCAATCATACTTTCAGATTTCTGTTCTGACTCATTACTTTTACTTGCGGAAAAGTTTACAATAAAACGTCGTCGGACGTCATCCGAAATTTGCGGTTCTTACGATGTGGTCACGTTAAAATTGAGTATGTCACAGTGGAGGGATTCATTGTACTACGTTTCATTAGAATTGTTCACTTTAATAAGTTGCTCTGTTTCGTAAATATTTCAGAGTTTAAAAAATTTCATAGTTTTAAAATAATTTCAATTTCAATTCAACACACTAACACACATCAGACAAATGGAAGAGCCAGGTAAATTTATGGCTAGAGGAAATGGGTTAAGAAAAAAGGATCATTTTCAAGTCGTACATCTCCGACTCATCCAAGTGATAATATCATAAATTGATTGTCACAATTTTCTTTTCATTATGCAACAACAAAAACGTAAAAAGAAAAGCCACCATTATGAGTTTGTTCCATTTAAAAATGGCATCAAGTCTAAAATGTTTACTAGCGTTTTACTCCGCCTGAGCTGCTCCTGAGTGGAACATGTCGTATTTTTTATTTCGCAAATTCCCATTCAAATCCGAGTGCATCTCCCTTTTTATTCTAAAGTAAGATTTAGGGCAGGATTTATTCCATTTTGATCAGATAAATTCAGTGTAAATGGAGTGGAAAATGAGACAATAAAAATGATGGCGGAATCAACAGATAAAACACTACAGAATAAAAATGTTGTTAGAAACGAAAGTTGTCAGCATCCGTCAGTAACTATTAGCGCAGAGATAAAAATACTAATTGTTCGATGACATAGGAGATTTTGATTTTGCATCGGTAAAAGGTGGCCAATTTGCCAAAAGCGAGGTAGACTCTTGAAATAGCGGTGTTTATTTATAGTGAATGTGCTTGTGCCTATCTGTCTAGTCTGGCGTTGCAGACTCATGCAAAGGAAATCTTTGCTAATGCTTCATGTGTTGTGTTTTACTCATTGATGATCGCAATTTGTCAACCGTCATCATCATTGCGCACCATCCCGTTGGATCGAGTTAGTGTGTCAAACGCAAGTCAAGTGGAAAATAAAAAGGTTAGCAGGGAGGACGACGAAGTGAGCGATAAGATGTGATCTTGTGATCTCATTACATACATGCACCGCATTAAATCGCTCTCATGAATATGCATGTGTAATCTGTGCACTCATTCGGGCTCCTTGTAAGGAAGTCGTCTTCCCTTAAGTAAGTACGTGCAGTGTAAAACCTGAAACAAGTTGATCAACCTGGTGATCAATACATTATTAATTAGATGGGGATTACACGCGTGTTCGACACAGCTTTTTGCATGTCGCCTGATAAGTCAGCGGAGCGGTGAGTAAGTGGAGCATGCACATAATAACTCTTCCAGAGTCGTGTCAAATCACTCTCCTCCTCGAAGTAAGTCAATGGGACTACGATGTTTGAGTCATTAGTTTATTGCTTATTTATTGCACACATTAAAAGCATCTTGTGGGCGATGTTTACTAATTCTAGCTCAAGATTTACATTAAATCTGAATTGTATACAAAATTACACCTCAATAATAATAATAGGAATATTAACGAGACTCAAAGCAAACCATGTCAGTGTAAGAAAGAAGTTGAGCTGATTTGTGCGCTATTTAATTTTATAGCGACTGCCACACACAGCAAGAAGAGTTTCAGTGTGATCAACTGAAAGCCATTAAGCGAGCCCCATTTCATTCATCAAACAGATCAGCTTTTTTGGGAGATTTGTCCACTTGGCTGCGATATAAAACAGAAATATCGCGTGCTTCTACAAAAACATTAGAGATAATGTGCGCAATAAGGGAGAATTTCTTTTTCAATAGATAAAGAGCAAACTCATTTGTATTAGTGAAGCAGCGGGTACTCTCATAAAGTAGTCATCTACTTCGATTAAATTTTTCTTGCCAGGGCAAACGCCACAAACAAGCCTGCAAACACCCACGCACTAAATGATCTATCACTTGGATGCTGTCCTTCGCCACTCTTTTTTGCTAACTATATTTGTTTCCTTTATGAGTCTAATGTTTCATTGTGCGCACTAATGAGCCATCAGTAATGTCGGGGGTGGCTCTTCCAACTCATGACTGACCGAGACTGACCACTTTTCTCATTATATTTTTTTATTATGCTCATACATATTTTTAAAGTTTTATTACTGCAGTAATAAAAGATTCGATGAGCGAACAAATTAAGCAGAGAGCTTTCGTTGGAAACGAATGAATGAATGAATGAATTTAACAAAGAAAGATGAGAAGTCAATGGCTGAATGAATGGAGGAATGACTGAGTGAATGAAAGAGGAGCGAGATGCATGACAATGAAATGAAGTAATCAGGAAACATTTTTGTGACGATGAACAAAAAAGCTGAGGATCTTGGAGTGGAGTTGCGCGTACTTCCCTTTAATGTGCATAATAATATTATTAAAATATGCTCGCGTGAAATTTCTATTTGTGTCTGTTTGCAAGGTGAAGTGAAGGCGGAGGGCGACCTATTAAAGTAACACTGTTAATGAGTTTCACATAATTTGTTGTTAAGTAGACATCAACAAACAGAAGAGCAGAGAGGAGAGGCAGAGTCATTTTCCATGTCAATCGGCATATGTATCTGTCACATAGTCCCTTTGCTACCAATTTCTGTCTTAACTATTTTGTTAGTTACCTCAACTTGGAGTTTTTTTTTGAAAATGTTAACAACACACAACTTATTTTTCAAGAGCTCGATTCTTGTTATTTTTAATGAAACCATTCCATGTGCACCTTTTTCGTAGGAGGCTAATGGATTTTGGTAGTGGGACGGTAATAAAAAATGAATGCGAAACACAAGAGTAAATGAGAGAGATATTCTTCTCCTTGTTGATATCACCAGAAATTAAATGACTAAACAGGCCTTTTACCATTGAAAATAAAAACGTTACAATTAAATTTCGCTCTTGTATTTCTCATTTCGATATTTTAATCACTGGGCTTGGTATGACTTCATCTTGCCTTTGCAATTCATTCAGATTCTCTCCAATTGTACAATTCGCTGAGTGATTAATAGCTCAGGTAAGGATGATGATGATGATGTTGGAGAGCAAATGGAAGTAATGAATATGGATGCTCTTTGCTGTCATGGGGACTAAGAGAGACGCAACAATTCCATTCTCACCCTACTTCACAATGGAATTGCAGTTGTCGAGTAAAGTTTAAAGGTTTATTGCGTTGGTGGAGAAAAAAAGGAAGGTGCTTGAAAAGCAATTAAGAATTACTTTGCCGTTTTGTTCTTTATTATTATTCTATTACTCAAGTTATGGCATTTGTTTTTTTTTGTATGGTGGATAATAGAAAAATGACACTTGTTTCAAGATGGTAATTGGAAAATGGCAAAAATATAAAATATCCAGTAAAATCTTTTATTCCATAGTTGTGCTCATTGAATTATTTAAAAAATTATTGTAGCCATAATTTGTAAGAAAAACTTTTTTACGCCAACATGAAAATGCTTTAAGCATAATAATTTAATTATCCGTCGTAATTCGTGACCAGAATTTTTGTCATTTAGAGAGTTTCAAGAAAAAAAGTTGTCTCAGTTTTTTGCAATTTAACAGTTGTTTATTCTAACGGTACATGATGCGCATTATACAGCCATTTTTCATACGAAGTCAAATTTATGTCGTGTTTTGACACTTCTGCCAATTTGCAACGTGTAGAAATTTGCATAATTCATTTCAGTGTGTAAAAACTAGAAAATAAATAATATTTATATGATTCGTGCTCGGGCAAAAATATTTTATGGTTGTAAAAAGCTTCTGCCAAAATATCAGTGTGGATCAGCACAAATTACATTTCTGGTGTGTGTCATTTGTCGTGAGACAGCTCAGAATGTAAACAAAGGATGAAAACGTTGCTTGTATGGATGTGTAATGTATTCTGTTGAAAAATATACTCCACCAGGCGAGATTATACCGTTATCTGCCCGATCGGTATGACCAAAACTTGACATTGTCAAACAAGCTTGATTATGATGTTGGCGATAAAAATTTCATAATCCGCAGAGTGACTCTACCCAATTCATATCAAATGACAAGAGTTTGCTAACACCTTTTATTTACAGTTTCCTAGTCGAAGGCCTAACTGGGAAAAGAAAATGGGCAATTTTCAATCCAGTTAAGGACGTGTTGCTCACGATCACGATGATGCAGGCTTGGCTTACACAAGATTGAGCATTGAGCGTTTACAGTTCAATTCATAGATCGCAGGGTACAATGGTGTTATTTAGTACAGCTCAATAAAACATTCCCAATTTGCTCACGTTTTCGCCACTATCATGTTCCAAGTAGTATGCAAAACGCGTGAAAAAAATCGCGATGACAAAACCGATGAAGTTGAACAACCTGAAAGAATGAGTTGCAAAAAGCTTGAATGTGAAGCAAAGCGGCTTGTTTCAGTAAAGCACATTATTCGATTACGTTACGCCTGAGGTATGCATTACAAAATGAGAGTGATTCCCAAAACAGTGTTTACTTAAGCAGTCATTGCTGGCTAATTTAAACAGAAATGAAACAAAGAGAAAATCAAACTTGTTTCGAGGTTGAAGCTGCTGGAAAGTGTAGATTTTGCCTTTCCGGATGGAGAAGTGGGCATGAATAGAAAAGGACTGATTTTGTGTTGTTGCTGCTGAATCATCATCAAATCCACTTGTTATGCGGAGAGACGAAAACTTTGAGTTCTCAAAGTTTGCTGATGATGACATAGTAAAGTAAGATGAGGCATTGCTCCTAAATAACGGATTGAACTGAAAAATGTTTGGCTTAGGCAGACGTTATGGCAGTAAAACTGCATAGTTTATATGCGCAAGTAAAGTAATTCGCCACTAACTTAATGATCCCGTTGTAATTTTATGGCTCTACTAAAAAGTATATTTGTTGGCTACTCGTTTTGTACAACAATAGGGAGAGTCAATGCAAGGCGCTTATCATCGCAATTTTGAATAGAAAATTAAACGTTTTGGATTACCATTATCACATTGACTCTCCCTAATATTATTATACTGCGTTAAGTACACGATGAATTATATTTGATTTCATTATTTCGAAGGACTACAAAAATGTCTGTGTACCATGTCTACATCAAAGTCTATGAATCGCAACTAGGTACGTTTTTTCTCACGAGAGCGTTTAGTAAAAAGATTTATGTAGGGAAATTGTAATATTAAAGGAAAAGCAAACATGAGGCCGTGCTTGAGAAAAAGGGAAGTTGAGTGAGAGGCATAAAAAGAACGTCTTGTTATAGTTCCGGTTGAATGAGTAAGCGAGTTGGAAGCGTTTTCTGCTTTTCGTCTCTTTCTTCTCGCAGACATTCCCCGTTTCTCACTTAGTCACTCACTCACTTTAGCCACTCTTGAAAATAAACGAGCTTCTGAGAAACGGAAAATGCGTGCCTTCAAACGAACGGGTAGCGAAAGGAAAAGCGGGGCAGAAAATTAGATGGCGACGTAAAGGTTTTAAAAACGATATTCATTGAGCGTGCTGCACACTTTACAATGTAAACCTCTTTATTTTAGATATTATCAAGTAGAATTGGAAAAGAGAGAGCAGGATTAAAAATGTAATTTCCAAAGATGTACTCCACGTGGTGTTTGATAGTTTACAGGAGCAAGTTGAGAGAGAGAGGAGAGAATTAAAGTATTACGTATCGCTTTCTGGTTGTGGGCTCAACCTGGAAACATGACACACTTTAATCAGCTTAACTTTTCCTCACTGAAAGGAAAGGAAGAGGAGCGAGCAAGTGGAGGAACGAGCGTCCCAATTTATGAAAAACATGACTAAAAACTTGTACGGCTTACTTTAATAACGCCATTTGCATCGGATGAACCAGATTCGGAGTGAAGTCTAGCGAGCTGAAATTGGAATAATGAATTCGAAAATCATTCGGAATCAAAGAATATCGAATCACACGAGCACGTTGCTTCGCCTCATGCGTTACAGATCGATTGTGCAATGAAAATGTCGAGAGGTTTACTTTTCCCGAGTGATGCCATAAAAACGTTTAAGAAATCCTCCTTTCTATTCTACTGCAATTGAGAAATGCGATTTGTGCGAGGATGCCGTATGTGTGTGGAGGTGATCGCTATCACATATTTTATGACGCTTTATAAGTTGAAGGCAAAGATAAAACGTAAAACACCATGTGACGCAGTGTACCAGAAAAAGATTAGTATTACACAGGATTAATTTACTCCGAGAATGACGCATCCCCGCAGCTCGATTTCATTCGCAAGCGAGGAAAGCATTTGAACGTCTTCAAACATGCTCCATCACGTTAACTTGCGTTCAGTTTGATAACAACAAAAAATTGATTTCATTTCGAGTCAAATATCTAACTGAATAAATTGAGTTCCGCCTTTTGTGATTTTCCTTTAGTAAAGTCGATGAAGTTCAGAAAATATTTTCTCCTTTCTGCAATCAATTTTTTTATTCAATGTCCATTTAATACGTTTTCCACTGCTTTATTACATTTTTGATGGGCATTCATGAAAAGATAAAAATAATAAATTTTCTACTTACAACAAGGCTGGAATTCCAATGTACAGAATATTAATACTCTTTAAATGTCGACAATGGAAACTTTGATGACTGAAGGAATGTTTTTGTTTTGCTACAGGTCGTTCACACAACGAGTCCTTTCATCTTTTCCAAATGGGAAAAGTGGCGTCCGAAGGAATACGCATTTTCGCCGAGACAGGAGCCTCAGATGTGCTGGATGAACTTTCACAAGGCGAAGGCGGCGTTTACGACGAATTCATTGCTCCAGCAATCCCGAAAGGCGTTGGAAGAGCAGAAGCGGAATTTTTTGTCGATGGGAATCATTCAAGGGTGAGATGATGATGGAAGAATCAGTTACAAAATTTCACAGATTTTTTTTCGAAGTTGATGAATCATATTTAATTTATTTCACTTATCTGCGAGTTGGCGTTTTTGGTATGGGAACATAGACTTTTCATACAAGGAAAGAAATCATACGGGCAGATATTTCCACCTACAACAGAAACAGAAGAAAATGATGCTTTGTAACAATTATGTCTTGTCCTACTCTAACTCATAGCCGTGTTTTCTTCGACAATTTACTATTTGTAAAACTTAGAAGTTCATGTTTTTGCAAAAATAATGTTAGGCAAAAGTTATGCAGCTCACGTTTTATTATTTGTTTTCTATCTCCTGATGGAAGGAAATAATGGGTTCGGTCCTTCGTTGTTTCCTTGTTTGAGAGAGAAGATAAGAATTTTTATCACTTTTTAAAAAAAAAAGAAGTTTGTTGTTGTTTGCTCTGGTCGTGCATGCATTTTTGATATTTCCCCAAGGTTTCAAAGCTGACTGAATGCCTACTCGATTATTCAGGGAAAGATGTGCGTGTCGAGATCGTTTGAGTAGGTGTAATGTAGGTGCAGAACATTTTAACCACTCTTTTGACAGTTTCCCTTTTCACAAGAACACGACCATCAAGAAAAGACATGGACATTGCGTGGCTCTCACTCGCATTTTTAGATCCACTCTTCAAATTATTTACTTTGTTTGGCAAGGTAGAATTTAAGTTTTCGTTGAACAACCACTTTAAATTAATACATATTGAGCGTTTTACGTGCCCTTTAGGTGCCCATTGATGGTTTAATTACAACTTGTCATTTCGAAAAGTTAAAATGTGTGGGCAGGTCGCAGCAATTCTTTTAAAGGGCGAGGGCTGGAGGAGGTCGCTGAAACCTCCTGGATTTTCGTGTGTTTTGTCACGCCCACAGAATCGCTTGTATCAAAATTGTTCTTTGATTTTTAATTATCACATAATTAATGAGATCTCCGCAGTTGGACTAAAGTTAGCCACCCCAGACACAATTTTTCTTTAGGAGTAAATCATTTCGAGATGACTGATTGCAAAACTATCCGTTTTTGTGATTTATATGAGACGCTGCTGTCGTCTCAGTTGAGTTTTAATTGCTCATTGTGTACAGCAAGTTGATTTAATGAAAAAATAATTAGTCCATGTAATAGAAAAATTTAAGGGAAAACACGTGCATGCAAGATAGTCAAGATAGGTTTTGACCATGTTTAGAAGATGCGGGTGTAAGCCGTGAGTTGTGAACGCAGAAGATAGCGAATGTGCGAATTGACTTTAAATTCAGCGATTTTATGAAATTTACAGGTATCTCTTATTTCACGAGTGGTTCCGTCCCCAGACTGGTTCATTGGAATTGATAGCTACGATTTATGCTCGAACGGCCGATGGATCGATAGTTTCACGATTGAGGTATTGTCTTACGTATTTTTTAATTGTCCTTATATTTTTCCAAGAGACTGGCTTGTTTTGAGGTAACAGAGCTCAACTCAATTGAGCATGCATTACTCACTCTGATATGAATTTTGTACGCCTCTTTTAATATTTATGTTTAATTATAAGTTTTATGACGTTTTGACTGATGGGGAGTGATGAATAGTTTATGGACTCGTGTGAACCCGTTCAATTTTTTCTTATTTTCTTATGCATTACCTACATGCCTACATTCGTGAATACTGATGGGCCCGCAGGTTGATCCTCTGGATGCTGGAACCGACTCGGGTAAGTCTCGAATGTATCTACTTCTGGTAGTATTTATTATTTCCTACATACAATGAAGCCACATGGGCCTTCCCTTTGGAAAATGAACTTAATTTTAATATGTCAGCCATAAATATTCCAACCGAGTAACGTTCTGCAATAACGAACACTGCATTTGAAATCAGCGTCACTCTAAAAAGTGCATTGTATTCTGAGCCTTTGTTTCATTTTCCAAAGAGCGAGGTCCACATATCTTCATCGTTAACTTGAAGAAGAAAGCGACTTTTTCTAGTGAAACTGTGCCTGTTCAAAAACAAGATTATTATATACTATCAAAATGCAAGTGAAAGATTGATCATGTCATAAAATCAATGAGATAAAAGTTTGTATTCAAAATTTCCCTTCTGTAATCATAACAAACAGGACTCACTTTTACATCACCGAATTGGGCGACGGAGCCGCGAGCCGAGGTAAAACGTCTCACTGCTCGTCAACCAAACCATCCCGCATCATCATTCTACTACAGTGACAGAGAAACATTGCCACCAATTGCATCTTTTCAATTCCTCAAGGTAACTTTCCCTACTCTCATCAATTGTAGAGAAAGGATTACTCTTGTCACAATGTAACCACATTTCGTTTATCTTTCCTACTTCCTCCCCAATTCTTTTTGTTTTCTCTCCTTGGATGTGTGCTGTCCCAAGGGTAAACAAGGAGCAGAGAAAAGAAGGAAGAAAAGAGAAAAATAAAGAATTGGAGTTTTTTAAAGAATGAGTGTGTTCGAAAGGGAGAATATGAAAGAAAAAAGTTACATTGTCACTCTCTTGAAACATTTTGCACACTTCTCAAAATTGCACATAATCTTTTTTTGCGAGACTAAAAATATATTTCCTAGTGAAAAAGAGGACATGAAGAAAAAGAAAAAAAATGGAGAAAGTTGGGCATACTTCAGTCCACTTTTGAAAAGAAAGAGAGAGATTTCTTTTTAACATGTTAGTCATCTCGACAGACTGAAAACAGAAGGGGACCATTTTCTTTTTGCAAGCCGTCAGCTTGTCCACGAAAGAAAGAAGAAAGAGAAAAAAATGGTGGCACAATAATACATATTATATAATCATCATACTCAAATATATCCCCCTGGTATTGTTATTAACTTTAGCTATGACTAGTTACTCACACCCGCTACAATATCACATAATAAGATAGATGTCTACAATTTCCTTCTTGGAATTGTTACATTTTATTTAAAGCTTAACATACGTGGGATGATGATGGAAGTATGCGTGCGCTATATTCTCAGAATCCACAACAACATTTTTCTCCCTTTCCTCTTAGACCTTCATGGTACATTGCTTAAAAAAAGAAATTGCCACGCCAACGGAAATCAAGTCATGCATTTATAAAATAATCGTCTTCTTCGCCCTCCACTTTTCCTTTTCCTAGTTTCCAATCTCAGCCTTTTCTTCACTCTGACCGTTTTTATTACAATGAATTGGAGATGGAAGTGTAAAGTATCAAGATCCACTTCACTATATTGCCACAACTGTTTGCAGACTGCTCGAAATGCCCCAATTGCCAATTTTTCCCTTTGCTGATATCTTACCTAATAAATCAGAATGAAGAGACTTGAGTGAGCAGTTGAGAGCTGAACCACGTTTTCTAATCTTGGGCAAAAAATGAATAAGGAACAAACGGTACATCATACAGTAACAACTTTTATGTAGCGAGCAAGTAAAAAAAAGTGCTCTAAACTTGCCCCTGGTGTGGTCCACTGATGGGGTAAAAATATAGAATGGCGATGAGCCTGGGAGTAAAACGGAAATGGTGCAATTTGCATGTGTGCACAATGGAGGAAAATTGTGATTATGAGAAGCTTGACTTGGCAATGTTTTCATTACTGAAGCAATAAGGAGAAACATTTCCTTTTTTTTATGTCATCATCATGATTATGATGTGCTAACTTGGGAGTTGTAAAAGAGCTCTGTCTTCAACTGTTATTTAGGTGAAGGAGTACGAGCTGAGTGAGGTTTTCCATCATCATGAAACAGAAATCTCGAATAATGATGTAATGGAACCGACGACCCGTCCAGTAGAAACTAATTTTAAAAGTGCATCAGCCTTTTCATCAATGTCAAAACCGGTAGCTGTTGAAACGGACCTGAGTAATAACATTATCGACTATGTTCCCTATGCCGACAAGAAGAGGAAGGACGTTACTGGGGAGAAGAAAAAGAAACTGAAGAAAATCCGTAAGATATTTCTCTTTTCCAAAAAATAATCCGCGTCCTCCGTCTCTACCACTCCTCTCGCTCACGACACCATTCTTTTGCGCTTGTTGCTTTTAGACACATTTCACCTTGTTTCACTTCTCATTTTTCATTGTCCAACTGCAACGGCACTGATGCTGTAACTTTATAAATGACCTTATTTATTTGCGAAAACAAAAGAAACTGTTGCAAATTCTAACTTTTCAAGTACAGTAACAGTAAGTAAGAGAGAAATGCGTTGGCGGTTGTAGAAGGCTTTGGTACGATTTTTTTCTAGTTTGTACGTAAGATTGCGATAATATAAGGAATGGGAATGTTTCCACTGTACTTGGAAAAATTCAACGGTTAGACAAACTGAAAATGAAAGGAAACGATCCAAATGATTTTTAGTTTTCATTTAATAAACGAAGCACCATCTAACATAAAGTGACATCAAACGCACAAAGAACAATGGTTTCTTGGCGTAGCTCAAAATATGAATAAGATGAGTCGTGAGACGAAGGGTGTCAAAAAACTGAATTTTTTCTTAATTTTGCCAATTTTATTTTGCTTCCATTATCTTGAATAAGGACCACCCCGTGACTGCATTGTTTCGGAGTGGTCATCTTGGAGTCCCTGCAGTAAAACCTGTGGACTTGGTGAAATGACTCGTTCGAGGACTGTGCTTATGCATTCACGACGTGGCGGTCGTCCCTGTCCACCACTAAAGGAAGCGACTTGGTGCGGGTCGGCAAGGAGTTGTGGCAGAAACTATTTCAACTGGGGCTAAAATCTGCTCAAGCTCAGTCTCCCCTCCGTTCTCTGAAATGTCCAACAACACAAGCGTATTATCAAATGGGAGATTGAATGTGAGTTTTCGGAAAAGTAATTAAGTACTATTACATTTATCAACGAAATGAAAAAATGCAGGTTCGTTTATCCACATATTATAAAATTCTGCTGTGAGATGACTGCATGTCTTTCCACCAAAATAAATAATCATTATTTAAGTGCTATTTTGATCGTATTTAATTGTTATTATTTACTTGTCATTAGTTAAGTTCAGTTGATTACACTGAAATTGTGAGCAATGTCAATGTTATAATAATCTGATGAAGATCACGATAAAGTTAGAGTGAGTAAAGGTATTAAAATTGTTCACCGTGAGTGAAATGCAGAATAAAATGCATGTAAAAAAGTGGTGTCTTCGGGCTGTGCCAAAGGAGGGCGAATGAGATTCATTTCGCCGACGATGTATTTTCCATTGTGCATGGGTAAAATGTATCTAAATATTACAATGATCTATTCTAAGCTGTACGCTAGGTAATTTATGTTGTTTGCAAATTACTATTTTGGCATGTTAGTTACTAAAAGTTGATTAGTTTTAATGAACAATGTTTTCATGCTGTAGATGATGACGATAATGATATTGCGAGAGTGGAAAAAAGTTAACTTTTCAATTTAGGAGGTTTTGTTGAAAGACAGCTTGAGCGTTTTCATATGGATTAAGTTTTTACTATTTTGCTTTGTTAGAAACGGTAGAGTAATTTATTATAATAATTTTAATGGGAATAATTAGCATTAAGTGGTTGATTAATGAGATCATTATTTAATAATTTCCGGACTGCCAGTCTGGAAAATATTTGTTTGCATTTAATGTTAAATAGGGGAACATTTTAAAAGAATAGATTTTTATTTGTAAAAAAATCCTTTTTATACAGTGACTCGACATAGTTACATACACTAATTTGTGGGAGCAACTGGGAAAAGCTCTGCGAAACCCTGCTCTTCAATAAAAGCAATTCAATATACTGCCAAACATTTTTAGGTGCGTATTTTTGCACAATTTTAGGTAACTGAAAGTTTTTACTTTGCAAATGGGCGATATAGAGGCTACAGAGAAAATAATTACCAGTAATTAATGACTAATGTGTTTCATATCAACTTTACGAACGAACCTAAATAAGCAATTGTAAAAAGTGAGAGTTTTGCTAAAGCGTCTTTCGAATAATTTTTGGAGCGTTGGCAATTGGTAGCAGGGGAATACTAACGTTCAACGTGGGAAGAGAAGAGGTGTGATAGTATCTCACGGATAGTTTTTCTGGTGGTTCCGTCCAGCGTTCTCTTCAATCATTTTATGAAGCATGAATTATTGACTGCCATTTTAATGTAAAACATGCCAGGTTAGATTTGAACCCGATATTTTTGTGAGTACTGGTCGTAGTAGTAATAATAAAAATATGTGCTAATAACGAGATCAACTCGTCGTGTCAATTGGAAACAATCATTTTATTTCACTTTTATTTATACTTGAATTGGCTCGCGAGTCACTAATGTTAGGAAACGTACTGCGAGTATTACATTTTTATTATGTGTCTTTTTTTAAATCATACTGGATCAGTGGCAGTGAAGGTTTCTTTTTTTCTTACATTTTCAGCTGTTAACTTAACTTATGTTAATTTATCACTTAACATAACATTTATTATTTACTAATTAATATTCATTTATTTCACTCCTCCAGGAGAATTCACTTTCATTTCGCTACGCATTAACCTTTCTAATTGATTAGTTTACCTGATTGATAGATACACAGGCGAAAAAAAACTTAAAGAGGCTAAACTTTCAGAAAATCTGTACATACAGCAGTTATTATACCATTACTTAAGTAATATGATTTTAATCAGTCTGCTTCCTGGTTTGCTTAAATACAATCATTAATAATGACATATTTTTTTTCTAGAAATTGGACTCTTGACGAGGTTCTGTTAGTAGATAACTGCTTATCATATTTATTCTCACTAACACACCTATCCCTAAGACCAAATTATGTTGTGCAGGTGGCCAATTTTGGAAGAATCTCTTTTGGATAGAAAGATATCGGACAATTCGTTGTATTGTGAAGTTATAGAGGTTAGCGTTAATTTATTTATTATGCTGGTGCTATGTATGTTGGCAACTTGTGAACTTTTTTTGGTAGCTGTCAATTTCAATAAAAGACGTTCTCAAAATTATGTAGCAAGTAATTGGATGAAAAATTGTGACCTACTGATAAAAAATAAAAAAGAGTTTCAAATTGTCCATCGACTTTTCTGTATTATTCATAACCGTTGGTGAGTAACAATAAAAACAAAACATGTTGCATTATACATTAAGAACGTTGTATTCTATTCTATTACATCTACATATACTTAGGTGAGTGGAGAAATGATTATTTCCACATTATTATTTTCAACACTGGATCATTCTGGCTTTTGACACGACACACAATTCCTGTCACATGTCGATGTCACGATCGATCATTTTTCTCAAGTATTTACACAATGGAATGGCTTTCATGGGCGTGCGACTCTACTCTCGTCGAGACAAGAAAATATTCCTCTTTGTGCCAGTGAGAAGGGAGGATTCTGCACAAAGCTGCTCAGTAGATTAAGTGAGTGGCCAATAGAGAATAGAGACAGAAAGAGCGAGACGAGCAGGCTTGTCACACGTCCGTTTGTTTACCATACATCTTGCTCCATTTGCAAAATGCAGCCATCTATTTATCTCGCCTGACAAGTTAGGTCAATCTATAACAAGCAATGCATCATCCTATCTAAATGTGCAATTTCTAAAAATCTACTCGGAGAAAGTTGCTGCGTCCTGCACAACTTTTTAGAGTCTCCACAAATACTCGAACAAAAATAAATACGTATGTGTTACAGTTTTTTAGAGTAGACCTTAAAAAGGGTGAAAAGCAGCGACTAACGACTCCCTAGAATCGTGCACATACATCAATTACATATGAACATTTACATTAGATTACAGTACATTAAATTACGTTACATGTCTTTAAGTACATGGAGACTCGACAAACGACACACGACTCGATCCTCTGCTCATACATAAATTATTATTTACAATTTTTTTTGCCACGCCCTACTTTATTTTAAATTTATAAATAAATACATAGCTGAGAGAAGAGATGCACGTTACCAATCAAAGTAATTGAGACGACAGTCCCTGGCGGAATTGCACAGTCTTTTGTCCGTCAAGTGAGGACAGCCAGCACCTCCGTTCTTGGACGGACTGGTCACGTATCTGTGTCTGTGCTGCTCACCAAAGCCACACAACGCCGAGCACTCGCTCCATTCACTCCATTCTGAAACGTTGCAGTCGAGACGGAGACGCTTGTTGTAAGGGCCTGCGAACAAGTAAAGAGTCAACTCTTAAATCTCCATTCTTCCATTCTTTTCTAGTTTGCCAATTTTGACTTGTCTCAAAACTGTGACAATATAAATGCTAAGACGACTGGGTTTGTTGCCAATCAATTAAAAAACGCACAAGAATGAAAAGAAGTGAAAGTTTTTACCTTTCATTTTCCGGGATCGTTTCTTCTTCGACTTTCGTAGTGTCAAGTCTTCAACATCTTTTGGATCACTGATCTCATTTAATTCGTTGCCAATGTCATTACTGTCAATGTCATCAGCAAAGAGGTGGTGATGGTGGTGGTGGAGGGGGTCGTTCCCGCTACTTGTAGAGTCGTACGATGAGCTCAAGAAGTTCCCTTCGTCATTCACTCGAGAAGCACCCCACTGGGACAGGGAGTATTCTTTCATCTGTCAACAATGAGAGCAGAGAACTGCTACAGAAATACCCAGTCTCCAAAATCTCAAAGTCTAACTCTCTCCTGTCATCATCGGATTAACTTCCTCATCTACTCGCTAAATCAACTCCGATTTTCCTACTTCCTCCTCTCTCTCGTAAAAACTATCCAAGTTGGATGCTCGGACTACATCATCAGCCTAATACTTTCCTCCAACTCCGACTCCACTTCCCCTTACTTACCCAAACTGAAATCCCTGACTGGAAGGGAGAGAAATATGTATGAAAAGTTGAGGAATGTCATCACTACGAAAAGTTTTTTAATGTCTTGCCAGAAGTGGGCAAATGGAATCTGGGGAAAATGCCTGAGCAAGCCGGGAAGTATTAGAGGGAAAGTCATCAACATGAATTAACACACGTCCTTCGTTAACTTTAAGTATCCCAATTTAAGTAGCTAGAGGCAATTGAATTTAAATCCTATCAAGTCCTAAAAAGGTTGCTCGCTGGGCCCTGGCCCCAAAAATATTTTCTCTCTCTGGCATAACAAAACTGGAAA
Source organism: Cyphoderus albinus (assembly GCA_021029165.1). NCBI lineage: Eukaryota > Metazoa > Arthropoda > Collembola > Entomobryomorpha > Paronellidae > Cyphoderus > Cyphoderus albinus. The sequence continues at coordinate 32,300 of VYYJ01000322.1, read as the reverse complement.
TGCACCATGGAGCGCTTGATTTAATTTAGAATGTGGCAATGCAATAAAAAGAATTTAAAAATGATTTTCACTTTGACAATGGTGAAGGTGGCGATTGGCTTGTCTCGCACTCGGTCATCGGGATACTGGAAGGAATGCGCTGGATGCAAGCTACTTGAGTGGATTTGGTAGATGGCCTCTTGCGGAACGGTGATCCAGTTTGGAGCTGTGAACGTGAAGCCTGAAACACAGAACGCAGCATCAGCGCTTTTATCTTTTTTTCATGGCATTTTTATTATGAGAAAAATAACGAGGAAAAGAATTTTATCTTTTGTGAAGCAATGTTTTAGAATCTTAAATAAGATCACTTAAAACAACAAACCTGAGTCAGTGCCGGCATCGATAGGCTCCACCTGAAAAAGTATGGGAATTCTTATTTTAGACAAATTACTTTTAAAATAGATCTTGAATATGGTGGATTATCAATGCAATCTGGGTTTTTAACGCTTAAAAAATTTAAATAAAAAAATAAAAAACAAATCTGATTACATCCACTGCAATATTGTCAATCCATTGTTGGCCCAGACAAAGGTTGAGACTATCAACTCCCACGAACCAATCCGGAGATGGGACAATTCTGGCGAGCAAAGACACCTTTCGAACCAAAATAAGAATTTGCATAAAGAATATGAAAATATGATGGATTAATTGGCGAATAAGAGATTCTAGTAAAGCATAGTATTTTGACATGTAAAAGAACCTTACCATTGTGTGATTTCCATCAACAAAAAACTCGGTGTCAGTCTGGCCGACTCCGGTTCCAATTGGAGCTCCATTGAACGCATCCAGCACTCCATCGTTTCCTTGGGACGCTTCGTCCAGTACATCTGCAGAGGACGTTTCCGCAAATTTCTTCAGTCCTTGGGAAGCCATCCCTCCTATTCTAAAGAGGGAGAATCCAGAGTTGTGGGTTCTTCCTGTTATGTTACACAGTGAATAATTGATTAAAAGTGCGAAACGCATTTTCACTTTTTCCTTTACAAAGTAGAATCATGTACGCACCAACGAGCTTGGACCACTGCGCCGGCGGCCTGAACTCAGGGTAATGCTTAGGGAAAATCTCTCTATCCCAGTTAGTCTTCATAATCACGTGGTAGACAACGAGCCTGTCTTGCGAGCACTGCGACTCCACTTGCACCACGGAGCACACGCTCAGGATGAACAAAGTGGAAACACTCAGAGCCAGAAATCCGGCGACCGGCACACACCGTGAAGTTCTCATTGTAACAAACGTCGTCATATGCAATTTTTTGAAAAATGAAAAAATGTCAAAGATTCCGATAGAAACAAGAGTAACTTGAAATCGAAAGCGGCGTATGTAGAAACTGGCTCAGATCTGCATTTAAAAAGTTGCAAAAATGACTGCGCTCTACTGTTTGCAAAAATCTTTCTGCTTTTTTTCTTGCAAGAAGAAGAAAAAGGAAAAGAGATGATTCCTGTTCAGGATTGCCCAGCAAACGTCCAATCACGTGTAAATTATTCTCCAACAACTGAGCAAAATTTGTGTTCACAATCTCCTTCTTATATTAGCGCAAAATCTATTTTTTCTTGTGTGTGTAGGTAGCTGTTGTAAGTGCACACTCAGAGTTCTCTTGTGTCTGTTGCACTGTAAGTCGAGGTGGTTGCCAGTGGGCGAGACTTCTTATAACGTTTTTTTTTCTCGTACATTATTGCAAATATATTACATTTTTTACTAAGAACGACGACGGGATGATGGTGATGATGATGATGACGATCTTACTGCCGAATATTATCAGTGTCGAATTGGTGTTGGGAGTTACTTGTGTTGTGACGAGAGAAAAAAAAAACGAGAATGAGATGGGACGGTGAGCTTAAGTTGTCACATTGAACATTTTATTTAAATTTTGGTTGCAAGAAAAAGCCAGTGTATTATGGCGAGAGTATTATTATATGGTAATAGAGATTCCATGATAATGATAATTGTAATGATGATATGATAAAAAATAGTGCCGATGAGGAAACGATTCAATCATATGTGGCATCATTTGACAATGCAACGAACGATGACTACGCTTTAGTTACTTAGCCCAAGTGTGATGTGAGGCATCTCCCCAACCTCACTTCCAAACATGAACTTTTTCTTGGGACAATGAGATTACTTCTGGTTTCTCACATTTCGCTCTGTTTGTCCATGCTGATTCTGATTTATGCCCACTTTACCTTTCGGAAATGAAACGAGTCACAGAGTCATAAGTAAAAAGGAGGAGAATGAAAAAATTAAGTGTTTCTTTGGACAAGCGAAACCCAGAGAGAGAGAAACAATGGCAGAGAGGCAGGGAGCAGCGGAGATTTAGATAAAGTGTCGTGGCTGTAAGTAGCTGAGCAAAGGTAATGAAGGGGCAAGATGAACCTCAGAGTATTGGATCGTATCTTGGTATCGAATCGTATGGGAGCAGCAGCAGCAATCTTTCCTCTCATTGTCATATAAATAAAAAAGGGAAGCGAGTGGCTTGTGGAGAGATAAATGGAATCCCATCTTGAGATATAAATAGCGTGCAATAATTTATGCGCCACATACCTATCCAGTTACTTGATCAGTTCAGTGTGAACTGACTGAGAGCGAGCACTGGGAAGAAAGACAATAAAATTTTATTTCTGTCACTTCTCTTGAAATCAGATAGGAGCAGGCGAAGACAAATGACTCCCGTTTTTCTTTCCCACACATCCAATCCCGCATCCTGTCAACTTAACCAAATTAGCTAAGCTCTTCGGCAAATATCTACACTCCTAAATTGCACAGTGTGCGCGCCACCAGTTCCAATCCTAACGGCAACCTGTCAGGTGTGCTCAGTCACACAACGTCCAATTATGACGAGATGATGATGAGGTGATCTGCTGCTGAGCGAGATCAACAACACGATACCATCAATTAGACAGAAATAGCAGTGCACTCTTAATTATCGGCGTGGGTGACTTGATTCTATAATAAAGGCGTCCATCTCAGGGAAAACACTATCTTTTTGCCTATCATCTCATATTTCTTGTTCCTAGCTTCCATCAACGAACACACGTTGAAACGGTTCAAGTTGACAGGTGTGCATAGTCACGAGTCTCTCCTACGACCTGCTCTTGTGCCTGCATCGACTAAGGCTACAGAAGAATCATCTATTAAATATTATAATCATAATCGTCCCGTCATCATCATCACCAGTATCAGCGTCATCAATCTTTGCCAGAAAGGTATAAATATGCACGCATGTACGTTTTTTATTGTCTTGCTGACATTATAGTTCCTCTAAGTTAGGTAAGTACAGGACTGCACAGTATGGCTCGTCTTCTCGCCTCACCACCACCACACTAAGAACAACAACAATGAATTGGCGGTGGCGGTGGCGTTTCTGGTAGGTGCATTAGCAGAAGAATCTCATTTTTGCAGATGCGTTGCAGTCAGAGTGAATGGAGCGAGCGAGGTGCATGGTCTCGGTCAGCATGACAATTCAGCTCTCAAGGACTCTTCATCCATGAAAGGCTTGTCTACGACGACTATTCCCGGTTCTTGACCTTCTCAATCTTTGCACATTATCATATTCTACACTATGTATATATCTTGGCTTATCATGACCACACGCGCGCTTCTTCACTGACACGACACAGACACAGAGGCAGACGCTTTTCACAATATTCAACAAAGACCAAGTGTCCAAAACGGCACAGACTGACTGGCGTGAGTGGTGATCATCGTCACCCTGCTGTCTGCCTAGTCCAGGAAAATTATGCTTTTTGAAAATACCTTAATAACGCATTTGCATTCCCTTTCGATGAAAATGACCCACCTGGCACGTCACTCATAAAGAAAAGGGAGGAGGTGAGAGAAAAAAAGTACACGCTTCTTCCTGTGTTTCAGTTTGTAAGTCAATGTTGTCGTCTACTTGTTTCTTTGTAGTGATCGGTCGGAACGATTTAGTCATTGTTTGTACCGTGTTGCGAATTGTGAATAAATTGATTAGTGTAAGAAGACCGGTCTTGTTTCCTAAAATAGCAAAAAAGTTTTTCAGCTCGATTAGGCTTGTTTGTATCAAGTAGCAATTAATATCTCTTGACGAGTAACAATTACAATAGGATTTCTTGTCTTTGACAAAGTGCTCGGTGTGCAGAGAAACATGTTCTTTTTGTGCCAAACTCGACTTATTATGCGGTTCCCCTAATCAGGTAATAAATGTGGACAAGAGATGATTATTGAAAGCACGCTCATTCTTCTCTGTAGCTACAAATAAGGACTGGACTGGAAGATGTAGCTCACAAATTTAGGCGGTTGCCTCTGTCCAACTCTCCCAAAGATTTTATTACCAAATTCATTACCGAACCTCGTTCACTCATCTTTGTACAACTTCTTCGCCTTGCTTTGCTCCATCTGGAAAGAACAAGCAAATTTCATTGCTTCATCGTTGAGGAAGCTTTCCGCAAACCTTGACGAACTTTAGTCCGACCAAAATCCACTTTTCGTTGTTCCAATTTCAATTAACTTCACGACCTTCGATCCATGACTTTTGAGCATACCTAGTTTTTTTTCATAGAAATCTTCTGGGCCTTTTCAAATTTCACTTTTTCTACTACGCTAGAGCCAGCTCCAAAAATGATTCTATAGAAGATGAATCAAATTGCGATGAATCCGTTTTCCTGATGTAAGAAAAGGCGATGGTAGGAGAGCAGGAATGCAATGCCGTTGTGGTCGTTGGGGGGAAATGAGAGTGAAATATTTTGGTGACGAAAGAAGGAGTTTTCCTCTGCTCTCTTATAATTAAATGGCCATGGACTATTTCACGGACATTTCGGAACAGACGAGATGAACCGCTACACACCAGACCAAAATTAGATCTTGAATTCCTCTGTTTCTTCTGAATGAAAGTTCAGCATGACTTTTCGCTCGTTCCATTTGACGTTTTGAAGTGCAGCAGAAGGAAAAATTAGAAGGTGTTTTACGAGCCAAAAACACAATTTTCCTCTATCAAAAAATAATCGTGGGATATTGAACTGGAGCAGTGTACTATTTCGGCAGAGACGGCTTATTAAGCAAGACGCTGTTATCTCGGATGATGAACAATGTGTGACAACGACAGTGAATTGCGCCCATTAGAAAATGTTGCGTGTGGCAACACTTATCAACTCGAGAACTGTTTTTGCAACAAATTCAATTGCATCCCAGTTATTTTCGCTAGCATAACGGATCAAGCAATGACGTCTCCAGCTTAAGAACGATTGGTTTACAATTTTGACGCTGAGAGGGAACAAGATCAAATTCTGATCCACTTCCCCCTACACAACACTGAAACATTCTTTCTCGTCGTCGTCACACACCATCACAACCACAAACGAACACCAGTGTTACGTCAGAATTGCAGCCCATTTTTTTTTCAACGCAAACCCATACGTTCTCATGCAACACAAATAAATCCCAAGTTTTGAGTTGTGGGGATCAACTGAAGATTACAAGATGCCACAACAAGTGTAACAAAAAAATGCATTCCGATTATGCAAACAACCAAAGATTGATACTCAGTCGTTTCATAATAAACTATGCACATTTCAATTTTAAAATGTTCACTTTTCTCCTGAGACCTAGTTTGTCTCGAAGCAGTTCAAAGGATAATGTTTCATTTCATTTCTTGACTCGTTCCAATTTGTCTGACTGTCCGTTTCCCATATCAAATATAAAACCTTGTTTTAATACAAACATTAAAAAATGTTGCAATTAGAATTCATTTTACTCAACTCGCCTGAATTATTTTTTGTAGTAAAGATGAATAAATTTTTCTACGGATTAAAATATATTGTAAATTTGTACCATTTTTTTGTCGCAACTTATGACTAGTCCGGTTTGGTGTTTGATATTTTTTAATTGAATTCATGCAAATTGTGAAAATGACAGTTTGTATGAAAAAGTTGCATATAATTTAGAACGGTTGAATCAAATGAGATGGTGTTTCATAATATCATGATCGTGATTAAAGTTGGCAGTCGATGTGGGATGAATTGGTGTGCAATTCGGCTGATTATCATAAAGCAACGCTCGTTGCCGTTATAAGTGAGTCTCTTGTGGAAAGAAATAATTTTTGCGCACACATCGTGGAAATGGTCGTGAGATACGTGTGACTGGTGTGACAGTGGCACTCCTTTTGCTCTGCTCCTTTTAATTTTTATGAAAAAAATGCGAGAATGGAGTCAATCTTTCTCTGACTGTGTAAATATTATGCTTTATTGGTTGTAAAGTGTGTCGTGGTGTACCATAATAAAGATGAAATATTCACTTTTAATGTCATCTTTTGGCCACACTAAATTATTCCTGCTTGCGTTCCAAATGCACCAAGAGAATTTATTTTTAATAAATTGGTTTCATTCGAGCTTTCATATTTCTCAAGTGTCCAACGCAAAACGGTGACACATTTGAAAGCAGTGTTGTGCAGCCAAGAAAGTGGCGCGGGACCTTTACCTGCTTTTTTATGTTTTGATAACGCCAATCAAAACATGACATTTCTGACAATGTTGGGACTTGTGTAAGACACGTTTCTTTCAGAAAAGCTGACTACTTTTTGTGTAGCAAACACAAATCTTACCGTTGCTCCGAAACAAATTGTAAATTAATGGTGCGCCTGAGTGAGTAAATTCACCTTTGCGGAAATGTAACCTCCCAAATATGAGTGTCAAAACTAAATCATTATGCCAGCAGTAAACAGCAAAATCTGTCGTCAAAAATAATTATTGCGGCCGTGACCAAGAGAAGATTGAGGAAAATATGAATAAATAATGCTTAATTTGTTATAAAAAGTAGTATTGGGGCAACGTCAGAAAATCTCTGCTCCTTCTTTGTCTTCTGCTCTGCAACTCATAAGTCATCTTTAGTAGCATAAAATTTTATTTAGGGAGGTGCATTCATTCAGTTGCTACGGGCACATTTATACTGTTCTGTTAGGTTACAAAAATTGGGCTCAAGTAGAAGAAATTAAGTGAGAAAAACATTCAGCTTAATGATGATCCTGTCGTTCCAAATGTAGTTGCGAGTTTTAATCACTTCGTGTGGGATGCCAAGGCCCACACACTCGGGATTGTCCTCAACGACTGGCTTCACCCAATTAGAACCTGAGCAAAGTTCCTTTGGATCCCACATCCTCGACTTGAGGTCTTGCGCTCTCGTGGTGGAGTCATCCTGATCAAGAATGTGGACCCTCATTTTCAGTGTGAACGGCCACTCCAACGACTGATCATGATCTCCTTTCGTGATGCCCGCATGGAGGAACATCGTTGTGGCCGAGTACTTTGGTATCATTTTCATGTACATTTTGTATCCTCGAGGTGACACGTAGAAACTGTTTGAGCGGAGAACGCGTTGCTGGTTCCAGTTCTTCAACTTGTATGACATGCCTGTTACTATCCAGTAGTAAGTAAACACCCTCCTTCCATTCTCCACGTGCACTGTGCTGTTAAAAGTCGTCACTTCCGATGACCTTGGACCAACGTTTCCACTCTTCACGTTGCCCCGATTTCCCAGGTTGCTGTTGCTATTCCCATTAAGACGACCCGCTCGACGCTCTCCTTTCCCTATCTGAATCCCATACTGGAGTCCGAACGGCTGTCTCTGCGCCTCCTCATCCTCCAAATCGTCCTCGTCTTCGTCAATCACTTCCTGTGCCCGGTGAGGGATCGCCGGTACGTAGGCTGACTGGTAACTGCTCGAGTCGTCGATTACCGTTGAACCTGTCCCTTCGCTTCTCCTGATACCTGCCAACAGGCTCATCGTCCTCCGATGGTTTCGCTTGATTTCCAAATCCTGCTCCACGATTTTATCCTCCAGACTCAACAGCATTGCCTTGAGAACATTCAACTGGTCGCCTAGCTGCGTTTCCAGGTTATGAAATCGGTCTTCAATTTCAGCTATGAACAAATTACGAAAGTGCAATTTTTCACACAGCTCGCTTATGTATGTACGTACAGGAGAATATAGAGGCTCTTTGGATTTTTAATGTCAGTCCACTTACCAGGATTACAAATGCCTTTGAGGACTCTGGCCGCAGTTGTCTGAGCAGTTGCGATTAATTGCTGACTGGAGATTGTACACGTTGACACTTGAATATCCTCGCTATCTCCATTGTTCCGGTCATCACTTTGACCTTCCGACCGCTGCTGCGAGCTCCGCGCAGCAGTCCTGTTTGACAATGACGCATTAGCGAAGCTTAGTAATACTATCAGGAGGAGCAGAACTCCGGGATTCGGGAAGTGGGGCATGAGTAATGGCGCTCTGGAGAAGTGCTCCAAACTTCACTACAATAAATAATAAGCAAAGTGCGTTCGGGGATGAAGCGAGTTCCAAAGCGAGTTCAACTTTCCAAGTCACAATTTTAACTGCTCCACGGATGGCGAGAAGCAGGCGGTGTTGGTGTTGAGTCCAGAGGAATCCGGAAAGGTCAGTCGCGGTCTCTTGCTTAAGGATGACCATAAATCTCCTCACGTCATCCTTCCAAATCAACTTGGACATGTCATTGGAAGCTAGCAGAGATATATTCAAATGGAAGTGTCACGATCGTCATCTCTTTCTTTTCACGCTGTGAGCGAAACTAAAGATACTACGTATTTAGTATTTAAATAGCTCTTCATCAGCTTCAAATAAACAAACGCTATTAAAAAGGAATTTCTTATGCGTCCTTCAGCGTATTTAGGTAACGCATCGTACTTACATTTACCATTAGTGTGTAGCTCGTACTTCCAGAAATTATATGTAGCATTTACAAAATAAGGAGATAATGAAGAATATGCACATTATTAAATATCTTTTTTCTCAGCCAGGGCCATCTTCAGAATTCACGATCGTCCCTAACTAAATCATAAGCTACATCCGCAAGCAAACAAGAATTTACAAGAAACGAAGCAATATCATCCCCGTGTCGTGATGAATATTATTGCTGATTGATATATTTACAACAAGATTCACATTTATTTTCCATACGTAGGTATTAAGCAGCAAAGTACGAGGCCTAAAAGGAAAAACAAAAATAACCAAGTTCAAGAGCCTATCCATGTTAAACTAATTTTCCACAAAGTTAATATCTTCCGATTGTTTTTTCTGCACTGGTCGGGCAAACAACTAATTAAAAGCAGAAGAGGTAGGAAGAAAAATAAAAATCGAGTCACAGAGGGAGAGAAATATTCATGGCTTGATTTCAATTTCGTGTGGTTTAAAGTTAAACTAACACGACCAAGAGATTGATTAAAGTGAATTGATTCTCTTTGTGAGAGACGACTGTGTCATGCAAAGATCTAAGACCGCTTCGATACGAGTCGAACATCACTTGTCAGAAAAACAAGAATTCATTCGAGATTAAAGATGATGACGAGTGAAAATCTTAACTCGTCGTGGAAAATCATTGACCTAGGATTTTGATGGACGTAATCACGCAATGATGATGACGATGACGAAAATACTGGCGTGAAGGAGTTCGTTTTTTCCTTCAAAACTGCCCACGGCTGCAGACATGAATTTAAATTGCTGTACGGATTTCATAATTGATTTTTTGGACTTTATTTATTGATTGAACGAAAATATCATAATTAGGCGTTTTTCTTTCAATCAAATAACATTTTGTGTAGTGTATGGAATAATGGGGAAGGAATACGAAAATGAAATGAAGGGAGCAATCAATAAATGACCCACTTTGAACAAGGTCGTTTATTGATGCCGTGGTCACAAACTTCTCATTTTCTCAAAAAGCAATACAAAAGTTAGATGAGGCAGAGAGGAAAAAAATGGAAATGGAAACTCGTCTTCGTTTTCTTCACATGTTTTAATTGGAGAATGGCGATGAATCAAATTGAATGTGAGACGTCAGCAGAAAAAGGTGGAATTGGAAGCCTGCTTTAGCCTGTCTCTCCAACGAAGTGGAAAGGAGACAAAGTGTTCTAAAAGTGGGGTTACCTAACGACCAAAATTCATTTGATGCAACTGTGGTCGTCGTGTTTCAATAATTTCAAGGAGCGGACACGCGGCGGAGCAGAGGACAGCCACTCATTTGCCTTTTTATTGTCCCGTAGGTACTTTTTTATGTCCGTTCAAATCTGCATTTTCTCTTGCTAGTGCGCTTACCATGCACAGTGCTAAGTTAAACTTACACCACAATAACATTTTACACCGCGATTTACTGCTCCCAATAAACTCCTCGAAAAATGTCCAAGTTTTTATTTAGCACACGTGTTTCCATGCAAATGTAGCGGAAATGGAAATGAAAGTGGACGGAATCATATCATTGATGACAGAAGCAGAAGCTCTCCGTTTCCCATTTTATGACAGCCAATGCCAAAAATTTAATTTCGCCCATCTCACGCTAAAACACTGAAGGCCAGCCAGACAAGGAAAGAAAAGAAGAAAAGAGAATAAAGAAGCCATAAATGTAAAATATAAAAACTAGCGTGAAATATTTTCTCACGTATTCAATTCTAAGAGTTGGACAATCTGGAAAGGTAACTGTAATTAACACACGGTACAAAGAGTAATCAAAGTGTGGACACAGTTAAATATGCAAATAGCGCCTGTGTCCTTCAACAAACCTTACTGACGTACAAAGCGAATCTCAAACATTCGAGCAGCATCACCTCCATCTGAATCATTCTATCGGACAGAAGTTGAGTGAGCAGCCGCAAAAATAGAATAAAATAAAAAGTACGCGTTTGTACAAACCTTTAAGATCCGTTGCTCTGACCAAGACAAGAAAAGACTCGAGATACCTTGTTGCATGCATGCATTCAATTCTCACTGGGCGATTCTGATCTGTCCCGTTTACAGTACCTAGAACTAAGTTTTTTTTTGCTGTAACAGTCGAACAGGTTACCCAGCCTTGCCTTTCTTGCCAGATGAATCGTGTGAGTGAGTAGGTACTAGCCCTTTGCTTGCTTCGAAGGAAGTTGGAGAGATAAGGGAAAATAGAGAGGACCCGGACCTCGTTTTTCCAGAAAGGGAGCCCAACTGCTGACATAATATTTTCGATGGTCTAGCATACAAAGGCGAAGCATGAGTTGACAAAAAATGGCACGCTGCCTTTTTTACCTAGGTGAAAGTGAGAGCAAGCCCATTCCGACAAGATGTTGTGGGAGCGGATCGCATGGCCGAGATGAGTAGGAAGGAGAAAAGAAAGTGGAAGATGGGAGAGAAAGAGCATCTTGTTTTCTTTGACTACCTACTTCACTTACTACAACTGAACGACAACAACAACGTCGACCTAGAGCTTACTCGCTACACACAACCTTCTGTATGACAGAGAGCGACTCGGAGCTTTCTCCCAGAGAAACGGGTAGCGGGTCCGTGTCAGTCAGTTGGGTAGTGAGTGAGTGAGTAAAAGTAAGCTGAGCTTCTCTTTCTAAACAGTAGTCTGCTGCTTCCTTCTGTATAAAGCCCAACCCGCCTGGCTGCCTGCTGTCTTAGAAGTTGTAGTAGTTTGCGTTTGTTTGTAGAGAGTCTTTCATGCTCTTTGTTAGAGTTTCCAGGGACAGGCTGCTGGTTGTACTTTGACAAAACCAGAAAATCGTACACTCGTAGTAAAAGTATTGATCCGAGTTCCATGCGCGAGCTATTTGCGCCCCACTATTTCTCAGTCTTCTTTCTTTCTCTCTTTCTCTTTCTTCCGAGTCTCAACTTATCATTACACAATTTGACTCCACTTCCCCTCTACTCCATTTGCTCCATGCCTGCCTCGTCTCTTTCTTTTTCTCTTTCTCATCCTCTCCTTTCCTCCTTCTCTCTTGATGATGTGATGTTCCACAAGCTTTCTAATGCCATTATTACAGCATTATGCACAAGATGGATAGGAATACCTAAGACGTTCCTCAGTGGCAATGGGAATATTATTTTGGAAATACATAAACCTGGCAAAGTGAGTGTGTGTGTGTTAGAGAGAGAAAGGCACGTTATTGTATCTGCTGTGTGTGTACATATTCTGTATAGGCAAGCCTAAAACCACATGAGAGCTTCATTACGATTAACTTGACTAATAATAATCCAAAGGAAATAATACAGCCGGGCAAGAGGAACAAGTGTAAGAAGTCCAACTGTACCCACGTACTTTCTTCGGTTACCTAATATTACGTTAAGCTACGTTTCTCCTTATTACTACCACTGCTGCTCCTTTTTTTTTTGACTTTACACTCCACTCTCTCTCTCTATCTATCTAATACCATCCAAAGTACCAGCCCAAAAAATTTTCATCCATGTTTGTAATATTGTTATTATTGTTATTATTATTACCACTACTACATACTACTACTATTGCGCTTGACTTACCGAACCAACGAAATCTACAACTGGTGTTAGTTTGGAAAAAATATCCTACTTTTTCTCAGCTTCCGGTTTATGACTATGTGAGGGAGTGAAGAAAGAAAATATATTTGTAGGTCCTCTCAGCTCTATAATACGTCGGCAAATTGAACTACAAAATACAAATACAAATCCAGCAGGCACAGCAGAAAAAAAGTTTTGTTCTAATATTCTAATAATCATAATATAAAGATAGAGCAAGAGATAGATTGATTTATTTATTGTCGGTTAACACGTTATCACTTCCTCGCTCTACACAAAGTACGCCATTTCACTTGTTTAAACTAAACATAAATAAAGAGATTGTGAAAGAGAAGCCTCCGAAGTGGTTAAGTTCAAGCTTACATAACACGGCGCAAATAAAATAATCCACTGGGAGAAAATAAATTTGTTTTTCTTTAAATAAAATTGTGCGCCGCGTGCTTTTTTGTTGTTGTTCCGAAAGTGTTGGAGTACATTCAATTGTTGCCACACACAACATTAAAAAGGCAATTTCACCGAGAATTCTTTTATTATTTAGTTTCGTGGCTGATGTAACCAAGACATGGTTTTAAATGCGTTAGTACTTTTTGCAGCGAAATACAACTACATTTTTTATGCAAGTGCAGTTTGTGAAAGTGCTTCATTAAAAAGAAATCAGTGGTTAGAGGCATAATCCCAAATTAAACAAGTCGTACAGTGTAGAAGGAGAGAATCGTAGTACCATAAATAGCAGCGATATTTTTACGCTGCCTTCAATCAGTTGTTACATAACCGTCATTGTAATTGTCGTCCTCAGTATCTTCAAGTGGTCTACCTCAACATTATCAAAACGAAGTTTGATGTATTTAGAGTAATATGGTGAGCACGAATAGCATTTTAATATCCTTTTTAAATATCTGCTTCTTATTTAACGTATTTAACTACACCTTCAGTTGACATCTTACATTTGGTGATTGTCCATATATTTGTAAATATATCCCGCTTTCCCTTTTCGGCAGTAAAATATTTATTTTATTTAATACAAACAAGGTACATTAAGGTATAATAAAACACGCTACAGTTCAATTTTTGAAATGGTCAAAGATAAACAATCGATGACATCCATATAACGACTCGGTTATTTCGCTCAATTTCTTATAAGTTTGTCTGTGAGATAATGTTTTCAGAGCGAAATGCACGTGGAACATGAGCTTATAATTTTTCCACCTTGATTGACATCAAGTTCTGATGTCAAGAGGGCAAAAATAAGCTCATGTTCATGTCATTTGAACTCTCACGATCCGCTCACAATTAGTTGAGTGCAAGTTGGTTGACCCAGACCAACCTGACGTCCACTGATATTTGCAGGTCCCTCATGAAATAAAAGATACATCAGTAAGAATTTTAGAATTAATAGACATATTCGGGAAAAATAAAGGCTCGTAGTGAAAATGATATCCGAATCTTTCAACACGTTATTGTTGATAAGGATTGCAACAGAAAATGACTAAACGGATTATAAATAGCTTTTCAGCTACATCATGCCTTTTTCTACGCCAAGTAAATTTGCGACGATGCCTGTTAAATTTGCCTTGTAATTGCTTAAGTAGTTGTTATTTGAAACTTTATGTGGAGCTAGAGTAGAAATAATAATTAGAATTTTGCACGATATTGATTGATTTTGTATAGTAATTTATAATAAGTGCTGAAAGAGTATAAACACATAGCTATTGTTATATTAATTGTTTTTAAATTTAATTGCTCGGACATTGCTTCACACACTGCAGTATGGTAACAGACACTAACTCAAAAATTGTACGGTTATTTAAAATTTGCAGACTGACAGTTGAATGCACTCAACATCTACTGCTGCTGCTGCTGTCGCTGTTGCTGCTGCGTAGGGCAATACCAGTGTTTATCTTAAAGCTTAGAGAGCAACCAATGAGGTTTATGCGTATGCTCTTTACTAGACGCTAAATAATGTCACAGGAAAAGCCGATGATCCACATCCAGGTGAGGGTAATAACTATTAATTTTAACATTAATTACTTAATTAATAATAACGGTAACTATCATATCCTATAACTAGTAACCATTAAAATATAACATTAGGATGTAGCTACATAATATTTCTATCAACAATCTGTTTTAAATAACATGTTGCATGACGAAATCAAATACTACATCTAACTACTACCACTACGCTCGTTCATTTAAGTACGCCGTATTCTAAGTGCAAAATAGAATTCGTATGTCACACATGTAATCACTCGAAGTGCACTGCAAATAGCGAAAATTAAATTAGAATTTTGCGCTGAATTGATGCCAAGTTGGATTAGTAAGCAATAAAGCTTGAGTTAGCCAGTTCGGTATTTTGGAGGACATAGTAAAAAGTCTATGTAACCTTAGAAAGTTGTTACGTGGCTAAAAGAAATACCACAATTAAAAATGGAATAAAAGCTCATGATTTCTCAGTGGAGGATGAATAAAAGTGCTACATTATGTTGGCTGTGGGAAACGTTCCACAAAATTCTAAGCATTGTGACCGTGCCATGAAGGAGAAATAAACTATGTATTAAGGCATAACATTATGCTGCGTGATTTGGCAGAATAATTAGCAAAGAATTTGAAAACCGAAACGGATTTTCCTATAATGGAGTTGACAGGGCAAGCGGGTGCTGACTGAGACGAAATTCGTAAATTGTCACATTTATCGCATTTGCTGACGGATGAAAAATAATTTAGAGTAATTGGTTTGCATTTTAACTAAATAAATTGGAGCTCACCATCACCACCATGAATGTAACTTGACTAGCAGCCTAATAGAGGAATCGCATACAATGCTCCGCCTAAAACGCGCACAATGGTAATAATTAAAAGTACATCTTTCACAAGGGTTAAATCAAACCCATCTTCGAATTTAACCTGTCGTGGCGAATTTGACATAGTCTGAAAAGGGCCATTCAAAACTTTCCAGTGGTTTAAAAAAAGTTGAATGAAATGAGAGCTTAAATAGAAATCACATTATATGCCAGTAAGCAATAAAATGCAAACGTTTGTTTTTTGCTAGAGGGGTCTGCGTGGGTCGATCGATTTGTTGCAGAATCTTGAAGGCACTGTTACGTAAATATATTGCCTCAATAACTCGGTCTCATTCATCTCTAGCCATATTTAATGGTAAATATCTGTGCAGAGAAGAACAATTGTTGTACTACAATAAAATACCTAGAAAACGAAACGAACGTACAGCCAAAATAAATTCAGACTCAACGGCACTTTATTTCCAACATGTGAACTTAATCTGGGTATATTTGTTTTCTACTCCAAGGACATGGGGTTGAATTACATTTATTGTGGTGGTCTGTGTTAAACTGGCAAAATAAAATTATTACACAATACATACATACATAAGTAAGTAGATAGATTTTATTAATATGTTTTAGGTATTCAGTCCGTTACATAATACTCGTTTCATTCACAAACTTACCTTCAAAAATAACAGAGTTGAAAATATTGGCCATATTGTGAATATTATTTATATAATAGCTTCGAGTGAAATAAAATACGTACAAAAATATTCATATTTTTACACGTATTCACGCTGTTTATATACGTAAGGTTATTAGACTCGGATTAAATGAAATAATTTCATGATGAAATCCCACACTAGACAGAAATGGGAAACCTCGGTTGGTAATCAAATATCTGTACGGCTTCAAAATGTGAAACCTGGCTCCATGTAAAATAGTACGGGATTAAAATTTTAGACGACTAGACAAAATGCTCCATCGATCTCCATTCATTCATAACATGACGTGACATGTAATGTTAATGTTATTGCATAAATGAATGAAAGATAACAGGGTTTTTTCTGTGCAATTGTAAACTTACCAACATTCATTAACAAAACATATTTACATAATAAAATCAGATGTGGGCTTGAAAATTTGATTTAACATCAGGAGCATAGATTTACCAAATGAAAATACAGCAAAATAATATCCATTTTTGGCAATCATGGGAACATCGCAAAAATTTGAAATGAAGCAAATTTGATGAGATAAAACGTTAGGATTTTAAGAAGACAGTGGCAATATGGCAGAGGAACGGTTAAGAATGTAAACTTTCTTTTGGTGAATTTGTTGTAGAATGCGTCAAACCGTATGCTCCGTTCTCCAAGTCATGAATCAATCTCGACGGAGATCTCCCTGTTGTCGCTGTCAAGTCTGGGAACTCTGGTCCGCATTCCCTCCCCAATCCCAGACACTCGCCACCGACTCACCGTGCCGGGCTCCAGTGAAGGTGGAGCAAAATCGACGGATTTGTGGGCCGAGGAGGAGAACGACCTGATAAAGAACTTTGGAGCGTTGTTCAAGTTTCTGGGTTTGCCAAAATCCTTCTCAACCTCGGACATCAACTCCTCCCTGCTCCATCCAGACAATGGGAAGCCCCCATTGAGGAAGTCCAACTCGGAGATGGACCTGTCGCAGATTCGGTGTAGTGACGTAATTTTCCGAACTCATTTTGGTCCAACGTCGCGCAGTTGCTCGACATGGGTGGCGGTTGGAGACGTTTCTTCCACTTCGCAGCTCCCCTCACCCCAAGGTCGTTCCCATCTCGCTCCAAATGGCGGCTCGTTCACCCCCGCTGATCTGATCAGGTCAGTGAATAAAAAGATTCGACAGTTGTACATCAGGAAAAGGCTGCTCGTCGCTTATCGCGCCTTGGAACGGCTCAGCCAGAGTGACTTCGACTTGGAAAAGTTGCCCGTCGTCGTATCAATGAACTCGATCACTTGTAAGAATGAAGTCCCAATTCCCATCCCAACGACAGAGCTCGACACTCTCAAGTTGCCAAGTAAGAAGAAACCAAACAAGGTCGTTCCACTCACGCTGAAGGACGTGGAGCGCGAGAGGGGACGACCTCTCTCCAAGTTCGAAAGAAATATGATGATATTCAACTGGTTGCATTCTCTGGACGAGTCTTCTTATGACTCACTCGAGTAAACAACACGCAAGGCTTTTCAAATTAAACTAAAAATACGAACCTAGTTAAATACATACATAATACATCTATCCGTGCTGAACATTGAGAGAGGAAACCTTTAAAGAACTACATGTACATAAATATATCGACAGATTTTATCTTTTCTTCTATTCATCTCCACAACTCCACAAAAACTAAAGGTAAAAATTATATTAATTATGCAAACATACCTACATATTTATCTCCTTTCTATTAATACGATTATGTAGTTATTGGACACTCTTAAGCTACAATTCACTTTGACTGTTTTCAACCGTGGCAAGAAATGAGAGTTCGTGTAGTAGTAGCGTCTGACAACAATGACTACGCATTTATTACAACTACGGTCAACAATATTTCAATCCCTGCGTTCGCTATAATTAAGTAGTGTTTAGTTAAGTACTTAATAATGACGACGCTCATCGACAAGTTTCCATTTGTTAAATTTGCCAAATATTTTTGTGGAAAACGCCGCTTCTTCTGATCACGTGCTTCGCTCACTCTTGTTACTAACGATGGAATGCCCCCCAGTGTTAAGCACAGATTTGACTTGGGCTTATTTTTTAAAATTGTCCAACATAAACGATGAATTTTGTATTTGTCGTTGGATGCTATAGCCAAGCACTTTTGCACAAAAAAAAACATTTCTTGTAAATATTTGGAAAATTCCATATGGGATTCAACATGGCGAAATTAATAGATGACAAGCATTAACATATATGTACCCTTATCAAGTTGTTGAAAATTCAAATAAACTTGGTAAGAGTTTTCCCCTTCTTTTCAAAATATTTACAAGAATTTTTTTTCTGAAAAAGTGCTTGGCCATAGCATCCAGCGACAAGTATAATAATTAATTGTGTTGGACAATTTTTAAAAATAAGCTCCAGTCAAATCTGTGCTTAACACTTGGAGGCATTCCATCGTAAGCGGCACTCACTTGCAATATTTTATAGTCCTGTTCTTGTCTAGAGTAAAGAGAAATATATTTCTAGGCTTTATAGATGCACTTTGACACCTAACACTTCTTAACCCTCATCCATCGACCTTTGCAAATTTTATCTAAAATTATGCAACATAGCCTCATCTATTGAAATCCTTCAGCTAGATGGTAATTATATTAGTATTAATGTGCGACGGTCGGTCACCCAATTTCTCTAATAAAAGTAGGCTGACTAAAACTATTAATAAAGTTTAGCAAGAGATTTGTGTGCACACGCAGTTTTTAAATTCTAGTTCAGGTACAATCTCACTATTCCCACTACAGTAATAATAATCGTGTCATTAGAATTAATCTGAACAATTACCAGTAACTAGCGTTGGAAGAGAGATCCCAGTTTACTGAAGAAATGAATGGGCTTAACCTAAAAGTATGGTACTTGAATTAAGAGCATTTTGGTTCTAAAAAATTCGACGTAGGCTTTTTCAAATGTCGTTGAGATGGCCAAGTTTTTGACTCACACTGTCGTTCTTCCATATTCATTAGGCACATATCAGTGTCGACGGAGTTACACACATTGCAACAAAATGAGACACGAGGAAAAAATGTGAAAGTAATTAAAATAAAACCTTGTTTGCACTGCGAACTTAAAAGGACAAGATTAAGATTCGAGTCGTGCGCAACTGCGCGCTCCTGAATTGAATAAAAAGATGAGAATCGGCAAGGGACAATTTGTTGAATCGAAAGACTTGGTAAGAAGAAA
The DNA here is from genome assembly GCA_021029165.1 of Cyphoderus albinus. Lineage (NCBI taxonomy): Eukaryota > Metazoa > Arthropoda > Collembola > Entomobryomorpha > Paronellidae > Cyphoderus > Cyphoderus albinus. Next base: position 13,265 of record VYYJ01000322.1, on the reverse strand, counting down.
ATAAATGCAATTCGTGACGAGACTATTTCTCGTCTTCAATTATTGTTTACAAATAGTTAGATGGAACAATACGTAGTAGACCTATCAAAACAATACGTAGTAGATGGACATATCCGAAAAAATAAAACTGAAAAAATAATACACACCTTTCTTCATTTGTACGGAAAATCCGAGAACCCTCTGTCCTGGTTTCATGTTTAAAATTGCCTTTTTTGGGAAAGATTAAAGGATCTTTTGTTTGAGATTGGGGACGTTTCCCAGCATACGAATCAAAACTTTTCATTACCTATTTGTTTCTAAGTAATGTAAGAAATGCATTTACTGCTGGAAATTAGAATTTTACTTGCTGTATGCGTATCTCACCAGGTTAGCTACTCGCATGCCTGATTCAAATTCGTGTTGAGAGATGTGAAGCGAAACAATAAAAAAGTTTGAAAACATGACGAAACAGGGTGACATGGATAACCACATATTTCTTAGCATTGTATTTAGTAGGTGCTTTACCTAAGTGTAATAAATGAAAAGATTTGATGTGTCTACTTCCACGTGTCTGATAAATATCCGTGCCGCAGCTTTTATTATCAATTTAAAATAATTGTATTTGTATTTATATGGGACCGTGACATGCAGAGCAAACTTACAATTTTCCCCAGAAACTTCAAAATAAAAATCTAATCATTCTCGTGCATTTTTATGTTGCGCCATGAGAATTTGGAAGAAACAAATTGTTTTTAAATTTGTCGTTCAGTTCAACTCATCATCATGTTAATACTACATTGTCAAGCAGGAAACTCCATCCAGTGATGTTGATTTTGTTAGAAGTTTTCAACTGCAATAATTGGCTAGCGGTTCATGTAGAAAAAAGTGAACGATTTTTTTTATTTAAAAAATGAATTAAGTGTTATGGTGCACAACTGAAATGGTTTTACTTTCTGGACAAGTTTTACACACAACTCACACATCTTCTTTAGTCAAGTCCTGACAGACGGAAATCGGGACCAAGAGAATTTCACATTCGTATTATTTTGTATCTATTTTGAAAATTGTCATGGACGAAGAAGAAAAAGGAATGAGCGTTATAGAAAATAAAAAGAAACTTTCATAAATTATATTAATTACAGTCTCCTACAGAAATTTCCCTGTTATAATCAAACTGGCATTCTTTTGTTAATTTGTTTGTTCAGTTAGACGTTATCGCCTGTTTGGAAAGAATTGAAAGAAGGAGATTGAGAAATATTATTTGAGTTGGTCGAAGGAATGACTGCGAGTGTGCAAGATTAATAGTTAAGATAAACTGTAAGGAAACACACACAATGCCTGTTTTAGAGTTATGACAAGCTACTCTAGCGAAATAAAATCTCGAAATGAACTGACTAACAATCGGTACACACCATTCCACAGCACGAAGAAATAGTCGTGCACTCAATTAAAACATGGAAATCTCGAAACGAAAATATCCTGTGAATGATTTTAACCGTGCCATAAAAATATTTACTATGCATACAGAGTTGATACAGCGCATGCTATCAAAACATTCCACTCGTTCTTCATGTACGTATTTATTTCTTACTTACAGTTACAGTCGTATAATTATAAGAGTAGCCCGAGTAATCATAATAATAATGTAAACAGGTTTACATAAAATATTAAATGGTGAAAACAACATAAATACACTTTCTCATGTCTTAATTAGTATATTTAACGATGCAATGCAACCTCGATTTATGTCACAACACAGAGCATTCCGAAACGTACTATTAACAAAAATAATTAACTTAGCAGATCCAGACATTTTACTTGACTTCACAAATACACACACTTTACTTCACGTTTACAACTTTCCTGTACTTTCGACATAAATTTATGATTAAAATTAAAAGGGCGACTTGTCCCGGTTTAGTGAAACATACGCTGAAAAATGTAAGAACTGATATTCATACACGAGGCCAACTACTTTGCGTGATGCTACTGTTATTATTGTTCTATTATTGTTATCTTTATTATCATTACTGTTCAATGAATACATACGCTAACTAGATTCCAGTTAAGTAGGTTTATGACTCGTAAAAAGTCGGGCTTGTTATTTTATACAGTTACAGTTGAGCTCCACAAAATTACGACTTTTTCAGCTTTCACCAGCAACTCGTTTTCTGTTATCCCAATGCAAAGCTACTTACCTAAAGCTAAAGCTAGTCGCCGGCGGAAGTAAGTGGAAGGTAGGGAATAATGAAATGAAAAGCGAATGATGAGAAAGAGATGAATTTGGCGACTTTGCTTTGTTCATGTCCATACTATGCAAGCACTTTTTGACGGAATTAGTTTTTCGGTTATTTAACTCAGGCTCAAATGGCTACAAAAGAGAATGCATTTCCGTTACACTTTGCGTAGCTTCAGGTGACTAAAATCGATTTCACTTTGTTAGGGCCGTTAGATTCTCCGTGAAGCAATCCCCAACTGCCAAAGTTTAATGGCACTAACACTATTCACTAAGAAGCTGTTAGCACCTAGTTGGTGAAAGTGGTTAATTAGGAAGGTTTGCTCATGTTTAGGGTCGTCAGTGGTCAAGATTTGTCGTTGTTGTAGCAAATTTAAAAGCGAAATTTTGAATTTAACAGAGCAGCAAAAATCGTAGATAAATTCAATAAACTGACCTCTAATAAAGTTAACGTACTTAACTTACATACGTGTTTTTCTTTAGCCCTGATAATTATTTATTTTAAAATAAATCAGCACAGAAAACTTTAGCAATGGGAATTTGTCATCATTTAGTATTAACATTTTTAGCCACAGTGTTTTCATGCAAAGTCAAGTATTATGTCGACAACCCCATTTTCTGCTTGTTTCCAAGTACAATAATTTCCCGTCAGATAACACGACTGAAAAATGCGAAACAAAAAACACATAAATGCATTCGTTTTAACGAACGATTTCCAGGAACATTTATTGAATGGTGGGATTGTCGTTTCATCAAATTTCGATTCAATTTTAGCATGACCAATCACAAGTCACAATTATTGCAACGTTTCGTGTTCTGCAGTTTTCTGCTACCCTACCGCATCATCCATTTTCCCAGATACAAACTGTACATTTTACAAATCAGATCGAATCAATGTTTGTTTAAAAATACTACATTAATATGCACTTAATTCTAGTTGCGAACAAGTCTCTACTTTAATTGTGATTTCACTTGAATTCTTCGAATTAAATTACTAAAAACAATTATAGCATACAGTTAACTTACACGTGCAACATCCTATAGCAGTACGATTATTATAAAGAGTAATTTAGTAAAATACTTAAAAGCGTAATAATTACAAGTTATATATTGGAATCATAATCTAAATTAAATGATAGTTATTTAACTTACATTAAATTATTGCTTACTTACATTTCCAATTGCATCTTGTATTTTAATTATATTTTACTGTTACGCTTTGAAAGCATTTTTTATCTCAGCAACACCTCAAAAACGAAATAAAAAGTAACATAAAAAATAGAATGCTGGTCAAAGGTGCTGCGTCAACTTCTAGACTGATGTTTTCACATAGAATAAAAAAGCTGTTGGGATCCTCTGTGTGCACATCCAGAAAATAATAGTCGCCCATGAAAACACGACACTGATCTTGTGTAGATAGGATAGACATTTCTTTCATCTTCTTAAAGTAAGTAAACTATAATTATTCTGCGACACAACACTAAGGTACAACTACAATTACCATTACTGTATCATTACCATGCCCTTATTCAGACCATTGTCATCTAATCAAGGGAAGTGAAATTAAAAACTCTGAGCAGCCCCACCCCAAGTGCCAGAGGCGCATTCGCATTGGGAAAGGTGACAGCTGCCAATCAATTATATTGCAATTTGATGCAACAATCTTGATGGAAAACGGGCATCGAGTTGCTCAACATAAGTTGAGAGGAATTATCTGCAATACATTGTGAAATTGGAGTAAAATTGGTAATTGAGTATTTTAGACAAAATTACGACTAAATCTCATCACTTTTAATTATTGTAAGTACTGTAACTATGTATCATTGAAGAAGAAAATATATTAAAAAGAAATCGTGTATGCTATTAACTCTACGAAACAACGAGGGTATTTTTTACGCGGTAGGAATAAATCTGATCTGTCAATGATTATGTCATAGTTTCCGTTCTTGGCAAAAAAATAACACAGAACAAATTTGAAGGAATATATGATTAGAGGGTAAGATTAAAAGGTAATACTCTCCCTTATTCATAGAAATATCTACGACTTGTTCGGTTTTGAAAAATGTTTCATTTGTTAAAATGACTGTTTAATTTGAGAATATTGGTGTTTCGCAATTGCGTTAATTTACAAATTCATCTTGTGTTTGGGTGGAGTGGAGTGAATTCGAGAACGAAACCATAATCCCTACTCGGGCATCTCTCTTCTTAAAAACAGACAATTCAATCTTCAATATTTATAATTGAATTATTTAATAATATTACATTTGTGCATATAATTAAGAAGTAAAAGTATACTATAAAATAAATACATATTAATATTGAAAATGGTATTTATACATGGAAAAGAAAAAAATGTAAGATAGGAAATACCATGAAAGTTGTTATAACTATAAAAATCTAATTATAATTCTTATGATCAATTAGTTATTATTATCATTATTATGAGTATGACTATTATGAAAATAAATATTGTTGATGTGTTTCTACAATAAACTTGCGAATCACTATGCTTTTTTTCTTCTCTTGTTCATTTTATAGTTCAACTGTCCTGCCCGTGTCATTTCAACAGTTAACGGTTGATGGCAACCGCCGTCGAAAAGTTTTTTGCTTCTCATGAAACATAATAAGTTGGCCCAATCCGATGTCCCGGTGGAAGAAACAGACCATTATTGATTGATGTGAACATAATATTATAAATTTTATACATAGGATAAAACAGACTTCAACATTGGCACACATTGGTTTGTTTGACCAGACTTTGGGACATTATTTTTTTAAAGAAAAAAGTCAACCTTCAAATGTTTGTCTAGTGAGATGCATGCGATCCGGTTGATCTCGTTTTGATAGAGAGGTGAATCGGGTGCATTTTTGCTATAAACCGGAAGCGTATCACCGTTAGTGAAATGTTTGAAAATGAATTAATCAAGACTCTGTTAAATACAGTTCGGTTAGCAAGAAAAGGTTGTCCAACTTTCCAAATTCATTAAAACTTAAATTAACCAAATCGAGTTGAACTGGATCTACCTTGCATCTCACTAGACAAAAATCTGAAAGTTGATATTTTTCTAAAAATTGGGATGTCCCAAATTCTGATGAAATGAACCAGTGTGCGGCATCAGTTCCATTAAATCTCAAAAGACATGTGTTATTCTTCCACGGATTTTCTCTCTGAAGAATGAAATACTTGGAAATCGAATGGAGGAGAAAGAAAACAAAGGAAAGCGTGGAAATTGCATCCGTCAGTGCAATTGCAAAGAATTTACAGTTGAGCGAATTGACGAAAGGAAAAGTAATGTTGTGTGTTTAACACAAGCAGCACGGAGCAGCTGGAAAAGTGAGAGTTCTGGGAAAGAAGATTTCATTTTGAAACTCTGCTCAGCCAGCACTGTCCGTAGTCGTGAAGTGATGAATGAGTCTTTGCAATGGCACTAGTTTTAGAGCCCATTTACTGAAATGACCACACTCCCGTTTCTCCATTTGCTTCACCTCTACTCAATCACTATTTTCTTTGTATTTCGCTTTTTTGCAGCAGAGGCAAAAGTGGAAAGTGGAGGAGAAAGTTAGTTACCATGAAATAAGAAACATGCTTCTTTGATCCCTAATCCGTTGTTGTGCAAAGAGGAAAGAGCACATTTAAAAAGAGTTTCTAAGACTAATTTACTTTGGCCATTTCTCTCTTGTCACCAACCTCTGTCGCTTGCCTCTCTTATATCCACTTGACTTATCCTATCAACAGTTGCGCAACTCAACAAATTGGAGCAACACGAAGCCGACTTTCGGATTGCCCTCCGGAAGGAGGGGAAAGCGAGCCAATCACCACTTAAAGTTAATATGTACATCCGGCACACACAATTCTCCTTTCGTACCTACAACTTTAATTCTAATGTTCTCTGCGGAAGTTGTCAACTCAAATCTTCTTAGTTACTCTTTCTTGGGCAACTTCCTGAGCCCTCTTTCTTTTCCCTCTGCCAAATCGTTTTGTTCGTGCAGAGCCGTTATTAATTTTGCTAATTTTCTATAGTCTAATTGTTCACTAGCTGACTGACGTGTTCATCGCAAATTACGTCATTATTAGCCGTTCGGAAAGTGGAGTCGAGTTCCACATCTTTCCCCAGAGCGACACATTATTTCTGTTTGAGGAGAAAGTCTGCGAAAAGTTTCAAAGTTTTCTCAGTTGCTGCAAGGAGAAAGTTTGTATTTTCTTTTCCAATTGGGTCAACTTCCCATCTTGAGAAAAGCTGCTTTTCACATATCAATGCCAAGCTTGTGCCAATGCCTGCCGCTTCTCTCCTACAATTCCCAATGTTGAGCATTACTTCCAGTATTCATCAACTATTAACTCGTAACTTCCGGAGCAGTGATGAATTGAAGTTGTCACAGGTTACCCATGCAATTTCCGGTGATTCATCTTGGAACAGTGGCAGGGTCGTTACTGAGAAGAAACCGCACCATACTGTTCATATTATGTCAATGGCAGTCACCGACTGCCACTAATGCCTCCTGCAATTGTGAAAAACGTCATTTTCTCTCTTCGTGAGTCAACACAAAACGCTTGGACCCTTTGACCCAAGGGACAAGAAAAGAAACAATTTCTGCGCTACATTTCTCTCTGATATTCATGTGACACAACTGGAAACGGTTTACTAATTAAGGAATTGTATTTCTCCGCTGGAAAATAAACAAAGTGCGTGACTGCCTCCCAACGAGAGATCGGCGCTACTTAACAAAAATACGAGAGTAATGTGAATGTGAGAGATTAGGATTTCCCCTTTGAAAGTCGCGTAACGACAAAATGATCCAAAGAAAATATTCCCTTTCTTCAGCCCGGACTCATTTTAAAGGGAGAAAGGGATTGGAAAGAGGCTGAGTTGGGGCTGCGCTGGGGAAAACTGCCTACGCTTTATAATGAATCGTGATTCTGTTTTTGTACGTGGACAACGGGCCGGAAAGAAATTGGAAGTAACGGTGCGCGCATTTTTATCCGAATTGGGCTGAAAGCGATCGCTCCGCTTTCCTTTGATATTCCTAAAGTAATGCTTATTTTGTGTAAACTGAAATTGATGCAGTCATTCATGGTCATGTGCTTGTTTGCAGAAGGAGATAGAGAAGAAAAAGAGAAGGGCGCCTATTTCGCTTCCCAAACATTTTCCCAAAGCGGCCATTTTCTCTAGTCGTTCAGCTACTTATTGTCTAGTCACTCACACAATGAGGCACAGACTCTCCTAATGCCAGTGGAGGTTATGTGTAATGGAAAGAAGCAGGGGCTGGAGCTGGAGAGACTGGCAAGAGATAGAAGAAAAAATGCCTTTTTGGTCAGTCGGAAATAAATTGAGCAACTTTAACCATAACTTATTTACTTGCCCGAGATTTCCTCTCCACTATCATTACCGAGCTGCTGCTGACCCCGAAAGAAAAAAAAACAGATTCTATTTCTGTTTCACAATGTCCTTTCCCTTAAACTTACCCGTGTGCCGCGTCGTTCGAGGTGAATGTGGATTCTGAGCTTTTAATATCCAATCCAATACAGAAATTACAAAGATGGTCAAGTTTTCTTTGACATTTTTTTTGCAACTATTACTAACGCGCTGATACCTTGTTGTGTGTGTAAGAGAGAAGGAGAGAGTCAACACAAATTTACAATGTTAGTCGTTGTGGGAAACACTGAACTGAAAAGGAAGGACGAGCTGCGAGCAACCAGAATGAGACGTAGTTCAATTCACTGGATTTCCTTGCTTTCGTTACTCTAGGCTTTTGAGGCAGAGTCGTGATATTTCTTGACGTAGTGAGTGGGACAATTTTCTTTAAGGGCAGAGCATCCAGGATTTGTTGTGGGAATCCTAGGCAAAAAATGTAGAATTGATTAATTTGTTATTTGGACACACTCAGATGACCCCATTACATAAATACTCAAGCTCATATACTCATATACATTTACTAATCTGAAGTTCATTTTGCGCGACAAAATATACTGAATTTGTGTTGTTGATAGCATAAAAAATCTGACTGTTTACTAAAATTGAATTTGTATTGTTTGTTGTTATTATCGTTATCGTGGTGGAATGGGAAAATGTGACAGGATTTCTAGTCCAGATAGTTTGTTGACTACTCATGCAGTGAGGCGTGGGACGATGGAGCGGAGCTGCACTTGGGACCTGCACAGCAGAGAGAAAGTTACGTGCAACTTTTGTGATGTGTTAACTGCGCAAATTTACTGAGTTGATATTTGCTCACTTAAAACTTGTGTTTACTTATTCCTCATTTTCGTTTGAAGAAAAGCGACAAAAAATGGTCCGTCTAGGGGAAATATTAAGGCTAAGTAGAATGGATAGAAGAAAGGGTTTTTGGCAGATGCCCAAGGCAGTGTAACGGGACCGTAAGACGGGCTGAATAAAATGGAATCAGGAAGGTCTTCTCTGGCATAGAAAAAAAGTTGAGGACTTTTCAGATGAAAAACATAAATTCACAGGGCAATAAAAGAAACAATCTTTAGCTTTTCGGTGGATGTGCATTTCATGGAGAAGAGAGAGAGACAAGGGAAAAGAAGGAAATCGCGACCATCATCTGTCTCGTTTGCCGCTGCTCCCCTCGCTCAACGCCACTTTTTTCTTGCCTACCACAAGGAAACTGGAGAATGCAAAAAAGGAAGTGGACTTGCAGATGTCTAATATTCAAACGTACAAAAACAATGTATGGTAATGTATCCGGTGACTGAGTGGATTGTTGCAGGGACAAAAGTCTGGTCTAAGCCGAGCCAAAGCTGGACCTCCACGGGTGCAAAAACTACACAAGAAATCAGTAAAAAGCGGTAATGGCGAAACCCTGATGCTTTTTGCCCAATTTTTTACTCCAGCATTTTAGCCTGGTTTCGTCTCAAACCTTCTTATCGTCAGATTTGGAATGTGAGACTGCCTCCGACTTTCGGAATGAAAATGTGTCCTTTGTTTGCACAATATTATCTCATTTCTCCTTTGAGAGGCTTACACATTAGCATATATGATTTGGAAAACAGGCGATTTTCAATTTTCATACCAACACTTGCGGAAGCGCGGCTCCATTCTCTGGAAAGAAAAAAAGTGTAGGATATTTTAAGAAGATACTTGTCTTTTTGTATACTTTTTTTCTCTGCCATGGTGAGTGACATTTGTTGGAAAAACATTGTTTCTATTTTAGTGTCCCATCCTGTTAATATTAACATGCATGGCAGACGACGATATGAAAGCGATAAATATTCTAAAGCTGAATTCTGTTTTCATGCCCGTGTTCAAAGTGAATCAGCAAATAAAACACTGCTGTCTTATTGTCCTTGCCGAGCACAGAAATCCGTAGTCCTTTTTATTTTTAAATGTTTATTTTTTTCTGGAAAACAAATTCTATTATTTAACATCTTTTCTGCAGGCATGATAAAATAGATGTTGTTTGGATATAGGGATAGTTCTATGTTTGGTATGACTTCCGGTAGTTGTATAAGGTTATTAATACGTGAATATAATCTTACTGCTGGAGAGGAGAAAATTCCACTCACTTCTTTCATTTGGAATGGTTTCCAGGTCGATTAGGTTTCTCGGGATGAAAAATGTCAATCTCGGGGTAATCTGAGGAAGCCCAAAAATTTTGGAGATTTTTATGGAGATTCCCTGCGACAATTTATTATTATTATGATCCCTAGCACAAATCACAAAGCATACATTTACATAATTATAATTCATACAAGCGTCGTTCAGAATCTCCATCTGAAGCGAGTGAGGCTGCTGAGAAATCGAAACAATCTATGGAAGTTACAGATGAAGCTAAGTGGTACCAACGAACGCCAAATTCGGCAACTGGTTTCAACATTAATGCTACAGTTACTGGAGGATCAGTCGTGTCATGAAACAGCGTCTCCACTCCTTCAAAGGTATTATTTAATTATTGTTTCTTGTTTTGATTGTGCTTTAATTGTATTGATACTGCGTTATCATCCCAAAACTCTCGGCATGTTGTATTTGCTCCAAGCAATCAACCGGTTTCGTCTTAGGAACTCAATGCCAGAGACTGTCCAGAACAAAACCCACTTCAAACTGAGGTAAAATGGTTTCTCAAGGTTGAAGGTAGCCACCGAGCTCGTTGGATGTGGCAGCGGAGATGAAAGATGTGCATTTATATACATTACGTTCGTAACGGCGAAGCATTAGCATTACGTTTGTCGATTAAAACGTTTAATTTATTAAAAATGACTTACATTTCATACAGCAATAGTTAACATAATGTAATCATTAAAGTTTTTTTTTTTACTTTTTAAATATTAATGTCTATGTACATTACATACATATATCAAACTTAGTGACTAAAATGAATTATTTATCAAATATCATTTCTATTTAATAGTTTAATTCTTAATGTTAAAAAATATTTTCAAAATTAAAAAGTCATGTTTATGTTACAAGTAGATTTGTTTTCAATTAATCTAGGCTGCATAGTTATAAAATGTAATTATTTGTTATCAATAGCTGAATAAAAACTAGAGAATGGGGGTTTCACACAATTTTTTTAAACACACGACATTTAATTGTTGTAGTTTTTAAAATTACGTCTCATTGGTGGTGGTTGACGACGAGAAGGCAGTGATCTCGGGTCTGGCATACCGGGTAAATAATATCCTGTGCCATCGAATCTCGGGTACGGTTGTGGCCGAGGTTTCTTGAACCGCAATCCGAATATGGATTTGTACCTGTAGGGATGAGCATGTGGTCCATGTGTGGAGGATGTGGTCCTTGGAGGAGGATGTGTCGAAATTTCAATTTTGCTTTGTGGGGGATCCTAAAACAAAAAATACAATTTATTGATCATTTCGTATTTAATTATTGATATTTATTAAAGTATTGGACTTACCCTAATTTCTCCCTCCTCTAAATCATCTTCATCATTTGAGGTTTGCTCCGGAGCTCGTTCCTTAGTGGCAGCAACCACGACTGCATTCGATTCCGAACGTGGCTGAACCTGAAAAGAAATATGGTCTGTAGCATTTTGATTGAATGTTAATTTTTAAAAAAATCAGTGGTTATTGTATCAGTTACCCGTGGATCTGCTTCCACTGTTTGGGGATTTGGGGGGACTGGGACTCCATTTGTGACGGGAATGCTTGCTGTTTCTGTCTCTGTCGCTTTCTTTGTATGGTGCTTGGATGGTGCTCCTTCGTACAAACGTTGTTTTCGTTGCTCCGCCCTTTTCATTTTGAATGGTCTCTGTAGCTTTAAAAACTTATCCACAACCTTACTAATCATCTCCTTATCCATGTCGTCATCGTCTCCATCGCCCTCAGCACTGGTGTCTATGGAGAGGTCAAGCTGCCGCCCAAGTTCGTGTATGTTCATTAAAGTGATGAGTTGTTCCGATTTTTGAGTCTGCAAGCTTTGTATTTGATCGTACTCCGATTGTAGCTTTGCAAGTTTTTCTTTCAATTCTGCCGATTCTGAGGATATAGCGGCGCTATGATTGTTTCTAGCTTCCTGAAGTTTTTCAGGATGCTCCTTGATTTGCTGCTCAAGTTCCCGTATGGTAGCAGTGAGCGTACTTAAATTGAGACTTGTTGTCACTCGCTTCATCGCAAGCCCTTTAATTTCCTCGTCTGCCTTTTCTACATTTTCTTGCATTTTTCTTTCTTCTTCCAATAATTCTTTTTCGGTGCTCTCTTGACACTTCACCTGCTCCCTGAGTCTCTCCAACTCTTCCTTACTTTCGGTTAATTTCCTAGCGTTCTCACTGATCTGAGCTTCATTGTTCTTGGTACTCTCATCGCATTTCAGCAGTTCTGCGCTGATTCTGTCGTGTTCGAGCTTGGTTTCCGCCATTCGGCCTTTACAGTCATTGATTGATTGTTGAAAACGATTTTCTGATTCCTTACTCTGCTCCTCTTGGCGTTGTTGCTGTTCAGCAATTTCCTTTACCTTCTGAATCTCCCTGTCGATGTCACGATTCCTCTGCTGTTTAGCCTTGATCAAGTTGTCGGCCTCGGAAATCTGTCTCTTGAGCTCCTCGCTCTCTTTATTGCGCAATTTTAAATTGTTGATGGTGTTAATTGCGTGGAATACCTGAATAGGGTTGAGTCCAGAGAGATCCAGCGAATGGGTAACATTTTGAACACCGCCGTTGGGCACTGGAGCTATTCCATTTAAAATTCTCTGACTCTCTTTTGTCAATTCTTCGCCCAAATTTGCCCCGGCGTTGCCGTTGTCATTCGACATTTTGCTTGCACTTTTGCTGACACTGTTAACTATATTAATATAGTTTGTGCCAATGGCTGACGTGACGTGTCAAATTGTAGGTACCAAGAAATATTTGTGGTATTAGAAAATCCACCTGCCATTTACTTGATGTCGCAGTTATTTCGCCAATAGATAGATACCAAATGCAATAAATTTCAAAGGAAACCATTTAGTATAGCTATGTACTCTAAAATGCTGCCCTATGTGACAGGATGAGAGAAATCACCGTAATAATTATTAGAGCTTCATACTCACATATTTATCTTCAAGTCATGTCGTGTAAAATACAGATATAATACAGGACATAATACAATTTCATATAATAGTGGCATTTTGTGCCCGAATGCATTAACATACGTCTACACACTGGCTGAGTTGACCCATTCTGGGTGACATCCAGAAAGTCACTCAGGAAATGGATTTTTACATTTTCATCTCAGGAGATGTAATTGATGCCACTGATGCATTTTCTATCCGGTACGAGTGAATTTGACCAATATTTCGTGCTAAACCGGAAGTGACACATATGAGGTAAAAAAAATTTCAAATCACAGATTTCAAGGTGCAACCACCACAGTGAAAAGCTGTGTCTAATTTCAAATTTTCATATCATTTGATGCTCATTTGTGGAAATGAGAAGCAAAGAAAAATTTTATTGGTGAAAAGTAGAAAAAGTGGCCAGAATGCAAACTCTGTAGCTACAACAAATCAAAAAGTGGCAAATAGAATAACACGCGTTGGAAAGAGCAGACATTCCTGCATCTAATACGCATCCAAACCAGTCGATAGCTGGACCACGTTTTTCGGAA